>PISW01011347.1:0-41357 GCA_004023785.1 Mungos mungo
TTTATTTATTTTTGAGACAGAGAGCACACAGAGGAGAGGCAGAGAGAGAGAGGGAGAGATTGAATCCCCAGCAGGTTCTGGGCTGACAGCACAGAGCCCGATGCAGGGCTCAAACCCATGAACCGTGAGATCATGACCGGCCAAAATCAAGAGCCGGATGCTTAACCATCTGAGCCACCCAGACACCCTGACATGTAGTTAAAAGAAATATAATAAAAGGGGCACTTGTTCTCACAAGTATGAAAGCTTTCTCTAAAGAAACAGTAGTTACACATACCTGGAACTCTTGCATAGAGTTCCTTTTTAAAATCAGTTAAACATAATAGTTAACAAACAGGCCATTTACATACAGGAATTAGTATGTGAATCAGGTAATTCAAAAAATAATGGGGAAACAGCTGACCAACCAGCTAGAAAGAAATTATATCAGATCCCCATCTCACCCCATATTAAAGAGATTCCATATTTTTTAAAACTAGAAGAAAGTATTTTTAAAATTTTACAGTCTTGCAGTGAGAAAGGTTTTCCTAAGCATGATGGAAAAACACAAAAGCTATAAAGGGAAAGGGGGTTGATTTGACAGTATAAAAAATGGAAAATTGCTACAAAAGACAAAAAATCGCTAGCGAAAGACACCTGACGAGGCATACAGTAAGGAGGAAATCTCTGCAGGGTATATGGCAAAAAGTCCATTTCTATAATCTGTAAATAATCCCTTCACATCAAGATTAAATCCATGACTGGGGCAGCCTGGGTGGCTCAGTCTTTTAAGCGTCTGACTTTCGGCTCAGGTCATGATCTCATGGTTCATGGGTTTGAGCCCCCATCAGGCTCTGTGCTGACAGCTCCAAGCCTGGGGTCTGCTTCGGTGCCTGTGTCTCCCTCTCTCTCTGCCCCTCCCCTGCTCACGTTGCCTCTCCCTCTCTCTCTCTCTCAAAAATTTAAAAAAAAAAAAAATTAAATAAATAAATATTTTTAAAAAGATTAAATTCATGACTGGCCAAAGAACACAAAAAGACAAATCATAGAAAAAGAAACACAAACAGCCAATAAATCCCTGATACAAACATCTCCACCTCACAAATAGCATGTGAGATCTTGGGGCACCTGAAATGATACGGGGTGACTCAGTCGGTTAAGTGTTCAACTCTTGACCTCAGTCTTGAGCTCAGAGTAGTGAGTTTGAGCCCCATATTGGGCTCCGAGATGGATGTGAAGCCTACTTAGTAGTAATAATAATAATAATAATAAAGTGGTATCTCACTTGTCAGATTGGCAAAGACTAAAAAGTTCCATCTTTGGATTGTTGGCAAAGGCACGAAGAAATCAGCAGTGGAACGGGCATTGGTGGAAGTGTAGAGTAACAGAATCGCTAACCTTTTTGGAAAGCAATTTGCCAATGTTTATAATTTTTTAATGTTTATTTATATTTGGGAAAGAGTGAACACAAGCAGGGGAGGGGAAGAGAGTGGGGGAACAGAGCATCTGAAGCTGGCTCTGTGCCGACAGCAATGAGTCCGGCGTGGGACTCGAACTCACAATCCATGAGATCATGACCTGAGCCAAAGTCGGATGCTCAACCAACTAAGCTACCCAGGTGCCCTATCATAATTTAAAATATGAATTCTAGCAATTCTATCTCTAGAAATATGTCCTAAAGAATTACATAAATGTAAGGATATTCTTGACAGTATTGCTTGTAATAGGATAAAACTAAAAACAACTATGGAGTGCCTGGGTGGTTCAGTTGGTTAAGCGTCCGACTTCAGCCCAGGTCATGATCTCACAGTATGTGGGTTTGAGCCTCGAGTCAGGCTCTGTGCTGACAGCCCTGAGCCTGGAGCTGCTTCAGATTCTGTGTCTCCCTCTCTGTCACTCTCCTCAGCTTGTGCTCTGTCTCTATCTCTCAAAAATAAGTAAATGTTAAAAAAATTAAAAAAAAAAACCCTGAAAACAACCTAAGTGTATAGAGGGGAATAGTTAAATAAAATCATGATACATCCATACAGAGGAATATTTTTATGTTTATTTAGAGGGAGAGAAAACAAGAGTGTGCGCACAGCAGGGGCAGGGCAGAGAGAGAAAGAGAGGGAGAATCCCAAGCAGGTTCCACACCGTCAGCATAGAGCCCAACTCAGGGCTTGATCCTACACCCTAACGTTAGATCATGACTTGAGCCAAAATCGAGTTGGGCATTTAAGCGACTGAGCCTCTCAGGCCCCCCACACACAGAAGAATATTACTGGACTGATTACCTATCAGGGGAATCTAGGAGGGTATCAACCAGACAGCAAGGATTAAGTTGAAATTCAAATGGAATAGCATGTAAGTCAGGTCAAAGAGAGTACAAGGAGACACTTGCAAAATCATAGAAATTTATAAACAGGAAGTAGAGATGAGGCTGGAGAGGTAAATGGAGGCTGATTGATGGCAATAATTCAAAGTTGTGTTGAGGAGCTTGATTTTTATATAAAACCAGTAAGATCGCTCTGGTTATTACATGGAGGGTGGAATGAGTGGACAAGGACGGGGCAGGGATGGAGGTCAGGCCATCAGTGAGGAGGCCATTAGAATGATCCTGACAAGGAATGGTAACTTGGATTAGGGTAGTAGCAACAGAGGGGGAGAAAAATCGGGCAAGTTCTAAGATATGTAGGGAAGAGTCCAATAGGATTCCACATTTAGATGCATGGATTACATGATGGGAAGGAGCCACGTTTGGTCCTGGGGTTCTGACTTGAGCACTTAGGTGAATGGGGCACAATGGGATGAGGAGCAGGTTGGGGATTAGAAAAAGTGTACTTTGTTAATGAGTTTGAGATGCTTGCATATGTGGAAATGTTGAAAAGACAGTGTCCACGTGGGACCTGGGTGTCAGGAAATACTCCTGGACAAAAAAACATATGTGCCATCAGGGTATCAGTGGAAAACGGAGCCATAAGCCAAAAGAACCATTTCTTTTAAAACGAAGAGTTTACAGGAGACCGAAAACGAATGCCAGGAAGGTTAACAGGAGGAACCCCAGGAGAGTCCATGGTCACAGAAGATACCCCGGTGATCAAGGGTGGTCACACTGCTAAGCCAAGCAATTGAAAACGGAACATTGTATATCAGATAGGAAAAAGAGCACTCTCCCGGGGCCCCAAGGCAGAATACTTTCATAGAAAGGATATCAATAGCAGCGATGACTTCTGGTGTGGTGCTTCTCCAAGTGCGATGTACATACAAATAACCCGGGGATTATATTAAAATGCAGATTCTGGCTCAGTAGGTCTTGGGAGGGATCGAGAGCCTGTGTTTCTAAGACAGTCCCAGGCAATGCTGTTACCCCTAGCTCCTTGAATAGCAAGGTTCTGCTGCAGCTTTCAAACTTTACCGAGCATGGACTCAACATGGATAACATTTTAAAACAGATTATTGGACCCCACCCCTACAGATGAGGATTCAGTGGGTCTGGGGCAGGATCTGTTGATCTGCATTCCCAACAACAGATGGTGACAGTGATGCCACAGGTCCCCAACACCACAATTCAAATGCACCATTCTAGGGGCGCCTGGGTGGCTCAGTTGGCTAAGCGGCTGACTTTGGCTCAGGTCATGATCTCCCCCGGTTTGTGAGTTCCAGCCCCGCACTGGGCTCTGTGCTGGTAGCTCAGCGCCTGGAGCCTGCTTCAGATTCTGGGTCTCCCTCTCCCTCTGCCCCTCCCCTACTCATGCTCTGTCTCTCTCTCAAAAATAAATAAACATTGAATTGCACCATTCTAGAAGACCACAGCTTCACTTCTGCTGGCCACAACAGAGAGAAATCCGTTTGGATTTCACAACAAAATGCAAACAAGAATTCCTGTACACAACGGCAGCCCGTCCATGACCAGAGCTCGCTGAAGGCAGGGCCTACTACTGTTTATCCATCACCCTCATGGTTACTGTATCAGAGCTAAGTATTCTTTTTCCTTTTTTTAATGTTCATTTTTGATGGTGCACAGGCATGCATAAGCAGGGGAGAGACAGAGAGAAGGAGACAGAGGATCCAAAGCAGGCTCCACGCTGCACATAGAGACCCCAGTGTGGGACTCCGACTCATAAACTTCGAGATCATGACCTGAGCTGAAGTCCGACACTTCACCGACTAAGCCACGCAGGTGCCCCAGGACTCATTCTTAATTGATTTCTTAATTCTGAAGACTTAACTCTCAGCAGTAGATACTTTTTAAAAATAAGTCTGAAAGCTTTATCCTGCTGGAATAACAATTTCATTAATATTAAAACAAAGAGGGGTTACTGAGGACTGTTTCCTTTACTCAAGGGATGTACACTGCACCACAGACATATTCTTCCCCAGAGGGACACAACTTTACCAAAAAAAAAAAAAAACCCTATATACAATAAGAGGGGGGAAATTCTATTTAAGGAGGAATGAAGTCGCATATGTTTTTATTAAGCACCCCTGTAAGCCATCTAAACGCGAAAAAGATTTCAAATATCAGCTCTGCTCTCAAGTCTGCAACATCAAAGACACCAACAATCAAGTTAAAACATGACAAATGCCACCTGAAAACACAGCTGACATTTATTTTTCTTAAACCCGCCCAGCAGATACCGCGATCCTTTGGCACAGAATGTGCGCTTGTTATTAATAGCAGCAGACACACGGAGGAGGAGAAAGTACCCAACAAGGGTGACTGGGAAAGGCTTCCTGGATGAAATAACTTCGTGTTGGAATTGGAGGGACAGTCTTTTCACAGGTGGAGGACCCAGACGACCATTCCTTAACAAGTCATCGCTGGACCATCTGCAGACAGAAGGCTTCAGCTACCCTTCTATACAGTGTGATTAAGCAAGCCAGCCAGGGAGCGGCCCTGGGCGGCTCGGTCTGTGAAACATCCCGGTTAAAGGTCCCACTTCGGCTCAGGACAAGATCTCCTCGTTTTTGAGTTGGAGCCCGGCCTCAGGCTCTAAGCAGACAGTGCAGGGCCTGCTTGGGATTCTGTCTCTCTCTCTCTCCCTCTGCCCCTTCCCCGCTCATGCTCTCTCTCAATAAATAAACAAACAAGAAAGAAAGAGAAAGAAAAGAAAAGAAAAGAAAGAAAGAAAAACCCAGGTAAATGCACAGTACCTGCCCTCAAAAAGGGCTTCACTCTAGTCCCGGAGACCAAGAGAAGCCTATCCTGGAAGGCAGGACTAAGGAATGGGCGCGTCGCCCCTCCGACGCTCGGGGCCAGGGGAGTCTCCCGAGAGACCAGAGTCTCCGCGGGTGCTCTCTGCTGCAGCGGAAGCGCCTTCCGAGCACACAGCAGCGACCACTGGGGCCTGGGGAGGTTGCCAAGACCCGGAAAGGGGGTGCGACAGGCCTGCGACGCGGGATGCAAGGGAGTGCCCCAAAGGGTCAACTGCTTCGGTCCGCCGGGCCCTCCCTGAGCCGCTCCGCACCCACCAGCACCCGGGGAGCAGGAAGCTACAGAGCAAGCAAAAGGTTTTCGCGGTCTCTTGCCACCGCACCTGAGGCGGCCCTTCCTCGGGGCTGGGCCCCTTCTCCCCCGGGCGGCCAGCTCTCGCGCTGGCCTGGGGCTGGCGGGCGTCCGCGAGGCCGAGGAGGGCGCCCTGCCGGCTCGCGCCTGCACCGTGCGGGTCAGGGGTCTCGGTGCTCTGTACTCTCAGCGACGGGACGCGGGGTGGGCGGGGCTGGCGTGGCGAGCGGAAGTGCACTGCTTCCTTCCGGCCAGCGCCGCACGAGACGGGGCGGGGCGCTCCTGAAAAGGGCGGGGACTTTCGCTGACGGACGGCTCCCGGGACCTATGGGCGCGCCCGCGGCGGCCCGGCCTCCCTGGCGCGCCCCTTCCTCGGGGCCGCTGACGCCCCCCAGTCCCCCATTTCTCGGGTGTCGCGCAAAGCTCTGCCGCTGCCCGGTGGCCGCTGCTTGATCCTCGCTGTCCTCGCGGTGCATCGCGGGCCGTGGTGCCGCCCCGCCCCCGCGGCCCTCGGCGTCCCCCGGCCAGCCGGCCTCTTTCCCCGCCCGGAGCCGCGCGCCAGGACGGCTGAGGCCGCAGGTCTGTGGCTGCGTGTCGGGCCGCGGGCGGCGCGAGGGGACGCGCGGGCCCGAGGCTTCGGCGGCTGGTGGGGCTGCTCCCTGCCTTGCAATGTTCCACCGAGTCAGCCGCGACCACCTGGAGCCTGCGGGTCGCCCCGCCGCGTCGCGCAGTCGGGGGGCGCGGCCCTGGCCCCGCGACGTTTCGGGGCGCCGGGGCGGGGGACGCGGCGCTTGCCGGTCCGCGCGTGCCGCGGGGCTGGGGGCGGCGGGTTGGGAGTGAGGAAGTTGGCCGAGGGCGGGGCGGCGCTCGCGGGCCACTTCTCGTTCCGGCCGCGCGGGCGGAGGGAGGGCCTGGCTGGTGCTGGCCTCCGCGGCCGCGCGACTCTACCGAGCTGGAGCGAGTGTCTGAACTTGGGCGGCCGCAGGCGACCCTCGGTGTCCGGGGGGAACAGTCGGCGTTGTGAGGCGGGGATGCGGCGGGAAGCTGACGTGCCCTGCAGTGCCAGGTCGCTCTGTGCGTGCTGGCCCTTCCGAGTAGAGGACGAGCGTCGCTCTCATTTCCCTTTTCAAACGTTGAACATGGCTTTCCCTTTCATTACAGGGAAACTTTGTTTCCCAGTTGATGCGATTAGCACAGTGCCTGACACAGAGTTGGCACGGACATTTTTGTTGCCCTTCTGTCCTGACTTGTTAGAGTGTATCTGCTGCGGGATATTTACAACTCCTCCCGAGCCCTTAGGAAGGACCTGCTTCTAGGAGAAGGCAACGGGGGATAAGCCCTTCTAGTGCAGTACGGCTCTGCCTAACACTCCTTTCTCCTGCCTCGCTGCTCCGGATTCATTTTCAGCGCTTTGCGTCTCACATTTTTTTTTTTTGTATGAATGAATGAATAAATTGTATAATGTTGGTTGGATTGTTCTTTCTATAGAGCAAGTTGTTTCGTTATCAAGAAACTGCCCAAACAATCGTGTCCGATAACTGGTCATATTTAATAGTAATTAGCAAAACGCCGTTCATTATTCAGACGAGTGAAGCAAGATGTTCCCGGGACCGTAGCCAGCTTACTCACTGCCACCACTCCCTCGCCTCCCACTCGCTGCTTCCAAACCAGGCTCCTGCACCCTGCCTTTACTCCCACTGTTGCTCCCTGGGATAGCAGCTGCCCTGATTGGCACACCCCCGCTGCCATCACCACTCAGGCACATTCTTGAAGCTTCCAGTGTGAATTGTTTTTAAAGAACGTCGGTATTAAAATTCAGATACTTAAGACCAAACAGTATTTCACTTCTTTGGAATCAGGCTATCAACAGATTTACTACTGAATGCCTCTCACGTGGTATGGAACGGTGGAACATAATATAAAACTGCATAATTATGTGACCAATTGATGGTAATTGCAGTGGCTCAGGAAGGAGAAAGATTAGCAGCGGCTGTCACGACCAAGAGAGGAAGGTTTCTTGGAAGAAGGGCAGGGGCTTGTCTGGAATGCTCACCTGCATTCTTAACTCTTAATAATATGTATTAAGTAAATATTTGTGTTGTGGCTTGACAGTAGCTTTGAAGGCTGGTTAAGATTTCATGGGAAGGGGGGGCGGGGGCATGCTAAGCCAGGGAAGGCTTCAAGTCACAGAGGAGCAGAGGGTGTGTTGGGGAGAGGGTCCTGGCATATGGATGGGCGGTTTACTTCTATGTTGTTTGTAGGAGTGGTTGGAAGAACAATGCACATAAGTCTTTGACACCATGATATCCATCAGGCAAAGAAAAGGAGTAAAAACCACAGAAGTTCCTGAGGATTATGCAGCACAAGAAGCAAATGTGAAGTTGGAAAATAAATTGCCATCTGGTAGGTGACTTTAATTAAAGCAGCATTTTGGATTGCTTTTATTTCTGCATATGAAAAGATCACTCTCCAATAAGATAATTTTTGGTGAGCCCTAATATTTGAGGAAACTTGTTCTAATACTGTGACATTTTAGTTTGACGGATGATTTGATTGCAGTTTGATAAAACCGGTTTTACAGTTGTGACCAGATAAAAGGTCAAAGAGCTCTGATTAGAACCCCTGGTTCTCAGCTGTCTGTGCAGTGGGTTCTGGTTTTGCCAGTCTTTGCCTTTCTAAAGTCATGCTTTCCCGCGCGGTTTAGGTTTTAGTCTGTTTCTAGTTTTTCTGGTTTGTGTATGCTGCTCACTCTGGATAGCCTTACCTTGGGTGACTTTCTCATTTCATTAAGGTACTGAAAGATGAAGCAAACTTTTTTGTATTCTTTATTTGAACTCCTGATTTTCTCCTTTGGTTTGTGGGAGGGTAGTGTTCAGAGTTTGGTAAGTTGTTTACACAGTGCCGAAGATTCTTGCTAAGTGTACGTCAGATGACCTTAATTACGAACTTCCCGACTCCAGAGTTGCTCTCGCAACTAAGCATGGTCACGGATTTTTAAAAATAAGCATGAAAAATGCCTTGTCTATCAACTAGTTTGGATATCTGACAGAATTTACATTAATTGCAGCCATGTCAATTCTTATCAGCGAAAGCTAGTAATTTGAGGGGAGCAGTTTTATAAAATAAAATTAATCTAAAAAGTAAAAAAGTAAAATAAAATTAATCTGTACTGAGAAGTCAAACCATCCAACCTGACTACTAGCAGTTTTGAACAAGATAAAGTACTTTCTGAAGACTTACACAGTGTAACTTCAAGTTCGCTTTTTTTATTTTTATAAGTTTATTTATTTATTTTGAGAGAGAGAGAGAGGGAGGGAGGGAGAGAGAGGGAGGGAGAGAGAAGCTCAAACAGGCTCTGCACTGTCAGCATAGAGCCCGACATGGGGCTCAATCCCACGAACCATGAGATCATGACCTGAAACAAAATCAAGAGTCAGACACTTAACCAACTGAGCCACCCAGGAGCTTCCAAGTTGGCTTTTTTTAAATTAAAGCATAACTTTGAGAATTTTTCATTTTACTGAGGCAGTATTTATTCATGTCAGGAAAAAAAAAAACCCTGAAAACTAAAGAAAAGCAAAAAAAAAGGAGGGAGAAATATTCCCACAAACAAACCCCTCCTGAGCCTGTTGCCCATGAAACTTGATCTTGCTGTTGAAATGGTGGTCTTGCCTAGACACGCCCGCCAGCAGTCACCTGGTGTTACATCCTTGGGATCCTAGCTGTTTTGTAATTTGCTACATTTCTTTTATTATGTTTCGATCATATCACAAGTCAGTTGGTGTATTTTAAAAGTGTTACTGAGGTAGTCACTGTGTGGCTATAGCATAACTGATTTAACTAATTCCTGGTTGAATATTTAGGTGGTCTTTAGCCTTTCTTCTATACAAACAGATCTAGGACAAATGTATTTATGGCCAAATGTTCATTTAAAACTTTACTTTGGGGTATATGCCGAGATGTGGAATTACTGGTCAGATGGCATGCTCATTTTGGTAGCTTTTCCTACTTCCTGCCCTGATATGTTCCAGAGAGCTGCCACGTTATTCTATCAGCAGTGTTTGAAAAATACTCCTATTCTGTACCCTCAGCATTAGCATTTTTAAGCTATCAAACTGACCAACATCTAAAAAATTACAGCTCATTGTTTCGATTTGCATTTCCTTAATACTAATGAATGTGAATATTTTGTCTGTCTATTGGCCCTTCTTTTTCTTTTGTGCATTGCCTGTGTGTCTCTGTAATCTGTTTCCAACTGAAATACTTAGTTTTTAATCCTGAAAGTGTTCATCCCATATTAAGGATACTTAAACTTTCTTATATGTGCCATGAATATTTTTTTCCTAGTTTATGTATAGTCCTTTAATTTGAGTTGTGATGGATTTTTTGAGTTTCAAGTAGTCAAGCTTTTTGATAGCTTTTAATGAATAAATCACAAGTTGTACATAGATCATCTAAAAGACTTTCTATATTCTAGACACGCAACCGACTTGCTCCTCCGTTTAACAAACTTCAGAGTTAAACTACAGTTATTAAACTATGTCAAGCACAGACCCGCGGTATTAAGATAAATAAGGTAATGAGTAAGCTCACAGTTCCTGGCAAAATGGACAAGTGGGCAGTTAGATCCTGTCGGGTAAACACCGTAATGAAGTAAGAAGACAGGCCTCCAGAGTCACAGAAAGGAGTCCTAACTGTGCGCGGGGCCTGGGGGAAGCTCCGCCAACGACAGGCTGTCGGAACGTAGCGTACTTGGTCGTCTGAAGTAGAACTGCTAAAGTCTGCATTCTTGACTGACTTAGTTATTTGTTTTGTCCAAAAGGCTGTACCAGTAGAAGATTATGGAAGCTTCTGTCATTTATGGTTGGCGGAACTGTTGCCCTTTGCATCGGACTTCTTACATCCGTGTACCTGGCCACTTTACACGAAAACGATTTATGGTTCTCTAATATCAAGGTACGGGTCCTGTGTCTGTTGTGTGATTGACGCATCAGCGTGCCCGGGAGTTAACTGTGTAGGTGAATGGCCAAGGTAACGCAGCTCTGCTGCAAAGACTCTAACCTCTTAGAAGGTTTGCCTGTAGCATAGAAAGACTTTGTGATTTAAAATTACATCAGAATTTTTGTAATCAGTGAGTGTTCTCATTTCGTGAACTTGCTCTAATGACGTGACGGTAACTCTAAACCAGGCGTCTTCAAACAGTACGCTGTGAAATTGATGCAGCAAATCACGAGTAACGTGTTTTGTAGTTAAAATAAGATACGAGAGGATATTATCATATACACGAGGGTTGAGAATTATTTGTGTAACTGTTAGTCATGTGTATGTGTGTACAAACTGGGTCACAGTATCAGTCTTTTTTTCCTGTTGGGCACAATGAAAAGGAATTCAAGAGCCAGTGCTCCGAACCATAGGGTCTTCCTCTGGCTCCAGAGACAGCCTCAGGGGGCTCCTGCCTGTCTCACTGTGCGTGCGATGGTGGGGGGGGGGGAGGCGCAGTAGTTTTCCTCGTTCTCAGGAGGTCTGTGACTTCTTAAACACCAACCTCCTTGTTCTCCTTTTGTCTCCTCTTAAAACATTTCTAGATGTCTTTTGATTTGCCATTGTTTCCAAAAGAAGCAGATCACTTAAGCAAGGAAACCTCTACGTCAGCAGTGCTCTTCATCCAAATATACTTTGTTTTTTATCCAAAATGTCACCATCTTTGACCCTCTTTGGTTCTGTGACTTCTAATGACTAGTTGCTTATAAAGGTAAAATATTTATCATCTAGGTGACTATTCAGAAGAATCCGTGGAGAATCTAAGAGTTCTCGGGGCACCTGGGAGGCTTAGGCAGCTAAGCATCCAGCTCTTGAGTTTGGCTCGGGTCCAGCTCTGTCTCAGGCTTTGCACTGACAGCCCGGAGCCTACTTGGGATTCTCTCTCTCTGCCCCTCCCCCACTCATACACATTTCTCTCAAAATAAGTAAACAAACATTAAAAAATTGTTTTTAATAAAAAAATAAAACAGTTCTCAAAGAGAGTTTTCCAAAATATTTTGAACTTTGGTTCCATTATTGGAATGAGTCCCTAAAGGGGACGACTTTGAATGACAAATTTTAATTTATATGGATAACTTACAGTGTGTTTATTTTAAAAACCTGTCCAGTTACTTTATAGGTGTAGCATGTATCTATGTATATATTTTTATACAAAGTATCATAGTACAAAGAGTAATTCTTATCCTTCAGGGACAGTGGGTCATTTTTCTTGTCAAGAAAAATTTCACTCACCTATATCTCTTTATTTCTTTCTTTATTTTAATGTGGATTTAGAGAGAGAGAGCTTGCACTAGCCCAGAGAGGCAGAGGGAGAGACCGAGAATCGCACGCACACTCAGTGCTCAGTGCAAAGCCTGGACCGAAATCAAGAGTCAGACTCTTACCGGACTGAGCCACCCAGGCACCCTTCACTTGTATCTCCTTAAAATGGAGTGCATACCAGCAGATTCCCTAACTAAACAATCTAATACTTATTTGTCAGACCAACATTGTGAGTAAAGACTGAAATACCCCTGTGGGGGCATATAGCTAAAATTAAATGTTAATACCTGTGTAGTAAGGAGAAGATGCTAAAAGAGATCATATAACTTAATTTCAAATTGTAATTTAGTTCTTTAAGTGGCCTTGCTAGTAAATAAATACACCCCATCATCAAGAAACCTGAGCACCCTTGATTTTTCTTTTGCATCTTACCAGGTTAGGAAGTCATTATACTTTTACCTAGTATTTATTTATTTTCTCTGGGTAGCATTGATTTAAACACCGTGGGGAACATGGAAAGAATAACAGAGACTAGTGAATTTTCCGGCAGATATTCCCGTATAATAGACTGATCCAGTAAATGTGTATTAAGCATCGATAGTGTACCAGCAGAGACTGTGCCCAGTGGTAGCAATACCTCCAGCTGAGACAGGGCCCCTACCCTCAGGGAGTTTACCCCCTTGAGGGCTCAGGCAAGCTGGCCGTTACAGCTCATCCAGAATCGGTACCTTGCTAGGGAAGGTGCGAGTGTTGTGGGAGCACAGAGGAGAGGTAGCCTAACCCAGTTTGGGAAGCTCCGGGAAGGCTCTCTGGAGGAGGTGACGGTTAAGGAGGCCTGAAGAATGAGAAGGTTAACCAGACAAACTGGGGAGCAGAGGCGAACGTCACAGGGAGGGACCCGTGCAGGAACTTGGAGCGGCGAGACCGTCGTAGAAGGTGCTGGCGTAGTCAGCCTGGCTGGAGAGCAGACGGGGAGAGAGAAGGTACCGGAGCAGAAAACGGAGGCCAGGTTCCGAAGGAACAGCAGTGTCCTGGTGTTGGCGTGTTACAAGATGGCCCAGCTGCGGCGGGAGGGGCCTGAGGAGGGCAGCGCTGAGGGAGGAGGCAGCCGCCAGGAGGATCCAGTGCAGCAGCCCGAGAACGTCAGTCAGTGCGCCTGGTCTGTGCATCAGACACGGGTCGAGGCCTGAGAAAACAGCCCTTGAATATGATCCGGAGCTTAATTCTGATCAGGACGGAAAAACAGGAACCAACAAGAAAAAATAAGTCCTATGGTGGAAACCAAACAGGGTGGTGACATAGTTATCAGGAGGTTACTTGAGATTGGGAGGGAAAGCAGACATTTTGAAGACCAGACGCACCTCAACACTTACATCCTAAGAACAGCCACGCTAAGATCTGTGGAAGCCTTCTAAGCAGAGGGAACACAGCTGAAAAAGCCATAAGGTAGGACAAAACTCGTCCATTCGAGTATCAGAGAGAAGGCAGGCACGTGTGGCCACAACTCTAAGGGCACAAGGACCAGAGAGGAAAAGACCAAACAGAGAAGTGGGTGGACTCAGAGCTTATTAGAAGGTGGATTTAGAAGGATAAATCAATTCATCATTTGTGTGGATGGAGATTGAGAGGGAAGAATCATCAGTGATGATCTACTTTCTCCCATTAGTAGCTGAAGAATCGGATGGACGTGCCATTCACTGTGACGCCGCCGCCTGTGGGAGGAACAGGTCTGGGCGTCGGGGTAACTTCTGACACCAGCCCCCCAGGGTGAAGCCAGGCTTGGCAGGCTAAGGGCACAGTCTGTTACACAACTGTGCTCACGTCAGGTACCAGTCACGAGTTTGGGGGTCCTCAGGCTACCTGGCTTCTGACCACCAGTGGGCTATAAATTCTGGGATACCCACTATCCCCTCAGGTTCTGTAATTCACTAGAATGACTCACAGAACTCAGGAGAGCATTACACTTATGATGACAGCTTTAATATAACAATGGGATACAAATCAGAACCAAAGGCAGAGACTCATTGAAAGTCTGGTGGGGGAGTCCCAAATTCAGACTTCTCATTGTCCTTTCCCTGTGGAGTTAGGACATGTTCTCCTGTCACATCAGTGTATGATCATGTGTTGACTGTGGTCAACCAGGAAATCTCACCTGGGCTCCGGTGTCCAGAGTTTTCACTGGAGTTTTGTTATGTAGGTGTGGTTGATCGAATCATTGACCACAATGTGGAACTCAGTCTCCAGCTTCCTCTCCTCCCCAGAGGTTGGGGCAGCGTCAGCTGACTCCAAGCCCCGCCCCTCTAACCACACATCCCTGGTCCTTCTGGCTTGACCAGCCCCCATCCGGAGTCATGTCCTCAGAACACACTGTGAGAGGTGGTCCTGAGGAACCAGCCGGGAGCAGCAAAGACGCTGTTAGCACTCGGGAAGTTCAAGGACTTCTTGACTACCTCCCAGGAGCCGGGGACAAAGGCCAGCCGGATTCTTTACAGGGGACGGTGAGACAGCAGATGACAATCCATGTTTGGATACGTTATGAGTCATTTTCAAAACAGTCCAAGGAGAGAGATGGAGTAAAGGAGCTGGACTCATGGGTCTGGAGGCAGCATTCCGTCTGTGATGGAAACGGACGTTTTCATATTACCAGCTTGTAGATGTGTGGGCACGATTGTTTGAGGCGTGTGCAGAGGGAGAGGGACCCTGGGCTAGTTTCTGTCTCTGCCTCCGATACCATCTGGAAGAAGCTATAAGACAGGAACATACACGAATCTGACAGGTTTCTTGCCACCAACACCTCCAGCCCCTGAAACGCTGAGCTCAGCCTCGCTGCATCTTCTTCTCTTTATTCCAGCAGTAGCTTCTAGCACAGACTTTCCTCTCCGTATCCCAAGAGGAATCCTCAGAGATTTCAACGATTTCTCAAACCTGATGATGGGCATTTGGTTTATTTTTCATCTTTGAGTACGTAGACCCAGTGCTGTCCTGTGGAACTCTGTGCAGTGAAGGAAATGGTCTGTTTCTGCACGGTTCAGTACAGTAGCCACTAGCTAATGGGTCTGCTAAACATGTGACATGTGGCTATCGCAACTGAGGAACTAAAGTTTACATTTTACTTTATTTATTTTTAATTTTTTAATGTTTTATTTATTTTTGAGACAGAGAGAGACAGAGGATGAGCAGGGAGGGGCAGAGAGAGAGGGAGACACAGAATTGGAAGCAGGCTCCAGGCTCTGAGCTGTCAGCACAGAGCCCAACGCGGGGCTCGAACCCACAAACATGAGATCGTGACCTGAGTTGAAGTTGGTGGCTTAATCGACTGAGCCACCCAGGCGCCCCACATTTTACTTGATTTTAAAATGTGTAAACATTTTCTGTGGACAAACCATGAAATTGATAGCCATTAATGATCAAACACATTACTCAAAGGAAAAGCTCATTTTCAGAGTTTATATATGCCTTCATAAAATTATTCCTGTAATTTACACCGTTTTCTTATTAGGGGATTGTGGAAATATTTGAGTGAGAACTGTAAATCTGTTTTCCTTTTGTACTTGTGCGTTATAGCTTAAATTTGCTAGGCTATATTTTTTTAAGTTTATTTACTTATTTTGAGGGAGCGAAAATCTCAAGCAGGCTCTGCACTATGAGGGCAGAGCTTGACATGTGGCTCAAACCCACAAACCAACTGCAAGATCATGACCTGAGTTGAAATCAAAAGTCAAATGCTTAACCAACTGACCCACCCAGGTGCCCCGGCTAGGCTATTTTTTATGAAGATACTTTGATCTCTGAATGGTTTGAATTCATTTGTTATTTATTTATTTATTATTCATTTATTATTCAGAGAGTAAAAACATTGCTTATAAAACAGGGGCCCCTGGGTGGCTCAGTCAGATAAGCAGGTGGCCCTTGATTTATGCTCAGGTCATAGGGCTAGTCTGCCAGCTCTCTCCACCCCTCCCCCCACCAAATAAATAAACATTAAAAACATATTGAAATAGACAAATCGTAGAGTTTATGCGTTCAGAATATTTTTTTATGTTTATTTGTTTATTGGGGGGGGGGGAGACAGTGTGATAGGGGAGGGGCGGAGAGAGACGGAGAGCAAGAGAATCCCAAGCAGGCTTGTCACTGTGGGTACAGAGCCTGATGCAGGGCTCGAACCCACAAATCATGAAATCATGACCTGAGCCAAAGTCAGATACTTGACCGACTCACCCACCCAGGCACCTCCAGAATGATATTTTACGTGTTAGTTGCTGATCATAAGAACATTAATATTTGAACGTGGAAACTCTGGACCAGAGCGACTTGAAAATTGAAGAAGATGTGGTTTTAAGTGGTCATAGAAAATATATATATACCATCCTTTCTTGGCATATTTTTTAATTTTATATTTAGTTTTTATTTAAATTACAGTTAGTTAACTAATATTAGTTTCAGGTATATGACATAGTGATTCAACACTTCCATACCAACACCTGGTGCTCATCACAACCAGTGTGCTCCTTAATCCCCTTCACGGATTTCATCCCTCCCCTTCCCTCCCCTCCCCTAACCATCAGCTTCTTCTCCATAGTGAAGAGTCTGTTTCTTGGTTTGCCTCTCTCTTTTTTACCCCTATGATCATTTGCTTTGTTTCTTAAATTCCACACATGACTGAAATTACAGGGTATTTGTCTCTGTGATTAACTAATTTCACTTAGCATAATACCCTCTAGCTCCATTCGTGTCATTGGAAATGGCAAGATTTCATTCTTTTTTATGGCTGAGTGATACTCCATTGTATATATGTACCACTGTTCCACGTCTTCTTCATCCACACACCAGTCGAGGGGCATGTGGGCTCTTCCCATGATTGGCTATCGTCGATAGTGCTGCTGTAAACCAGAGTGCATGTGTCCCTTTGAGTTAGTATTTTTGTGTTATTTGGGTAAATTCCTAATAGTGCAATTGCTGGATCGTAGGATAGTTCTGTTCTTAATCTTTTGAGGAACGTCCATCCTGTCCTCCAGAGAGGCGGCACCAGCTTACATTCCAGCAACAGCGCCCAGGGCTCTCCTTTCTCCACGTTCTCACCAAAGCATTCTGACAGGTGTGAAGTGACATCTTGTTGTAGTTTTGATATTCTTAGCATCTTTTTTTTAATTAAAAAGTTTAGGGGTACCTGGGTGGCTCAGTCGGTTAAGCCTCCGACTTCGGCTCAGGTTGGATCTCACGTTCATGGGTTCAAGCCCCACATCAGGCTCTGTGCTGACGGCTAGCTCAGAGCCTGGAGCCTGCTTCCACTTAAGTGTCTCCTTCTCTCTCTTCCCCTCCCCATCTCATGCTCTGTCTCTCTCTGTATCAAGAATAAATAAAACATTAAAAAAAATTTTTTAAGTTTAAATTAAAAAGTACTATGTTAACAGCTGTGCTCTATTTCCCTTACTGGGAAATAGAAAGTATAAGGTTCTTAAAAATATCTTTTATTGAATGTCTACTATATGCTTAGCACTGTTTTAGGTGCATTTTGAACATATTTGATCCCCAAACACTGTGACTCTAAATTGTCTTTTATTAAAAAAAAATTTTTTTTGTTAATGTTTATTTATTTTTGAGAGAGAGAGTGTGTGAGTGGGAGAGGGTGAGAGAGAGGAAGAGACATAGAAACTGAAGCAGGCTCCAGACTCAACCGTCAGCACAGAGCCCAACACGGGGCTCAAACTATGAACCATGAGATCATGACCCGAGTCATGGATGCTTAACTGACTAAGCCACCCAGGTGCCCCTGTAAATTGTCCTTTAAATTCAACCTGCTTTTTTGCTGCCCTTTGTTATAAACAAAACAAACTAAAAGGGTAAAAAGACCACAGCTTACTTGCTGTGCTACCCTTACAGTGCCCAGCACATCACCAGTGCTGAGTAATGATCTGTTTGGAGTAGAGTTACCCTCTGCAGGGGGAAAGGGGAGCCGGACAAAGGGCCGCTGTCCAAGGTCTGGGCTGGCAGGAGAGCGGGGACGTGGCTCCCGGAGCCGCCTTCAGGCAGAGAACGTAGCAGTACCGGCAGGCGGGAGCCGGGCGGCACGTCTGTCATGGTTTGTGTGTAGCACATGCTGCAGATCCACACGGCACTGATGCTTTTTGGCTTCTGAACATGTATTGTGTTCCTGCTCAAACCACATTGTGACAGCGACAGAAACTTGTAAGTAAAAAATTACAAGTTACTCAGTTTTCATGACCCTTAACAAAAACCAGTTTCAGTTTTGCCTTCCATGCTGCATCCTGCGTGGGTATATATTTTACTTATTTATGACTCCAGGATAGTTTTCAGACTCAGAATCAGACTTCTCTGATGTTACATCATCTGCTTTTTCCATAAGTAGTTACGTAGTTATACAGTTTCACAATTATTATGGAAATGATTATGCTTATATAACTCAATATTTTTAAAAATTTTTATTCTCTTAGTTATTTCAGTGTTTCTGAGCTCCCCAATTGTGGGGTAGTTAGATTGTTCCTGTGTGGGTAAACCACGAAAATTGCTTCTTACCCAACTTCTTGTTTTAAAGTGGGAGTGTAAAGATGTCAGTTCCTTCTTTTCTTTAGAATTACCTTTAAGCAATTAAGGAAAATGAAAAAGAGATAGTTATTTTCTAGCTTTGATCAGACCAAGAGAGGTCTCTGATTTGGAACCACAGCGTATGAGGAAGGGCCGCCTAACCCAGTGAAACTCAGAGGCGCAGGGAAGGGTCCGGAGGGAGGACTCTTGGGGCTGCAGATTTTAGAGGAGGCCTCCAAAGCCAAGTTCTCCAGGGTCGCTGGCATATCCTGAGGGTTGAGGCCGAGGTCCCCTGTGGGGAACCAAGGTGCCAGATGTGAGCAGCAGTGACGGGAGGTTTCCTGGAGACGCTCTGGGGTATGAGAGAGAAGCAAGCTAGGCAGGCTGAAAGGACTGATCACAGACACAGGCCAGTGTTGTAAAAGTGGAATTTAAGAAGACCAGGATAAAGAGAGAAAACGTGCATGTTGAACTGCTCTGAGGTGGCCAGTCCCTGTTGGCTAAAATGAGGAAGAGACTGAAGAGCTCACTGTTGCAATGCACGTTGTATCACAGGGAACATTCTTCCTGGCCTGGCCTGGCCAGTGGCCCTGGCCTGTCCCTGGCATGAACTTCCTGAAGCAGCTGCTTTGGTGAGAGCTTGCCACACACAGAAGGGCACCAGTGCAGGCTGTGTCCAGTGAAACCAGAAGAAAAAAGGATGAGAAAAACCAGGAACAAGTGGGTGAAGAACAGTCCCCAGAAAACATTGATAGCAGAGACATGAATATTGTGACCAAACATGTCCCATTAGAAATAAACACAGTACGGGGCACCTGGGTATTTCTGTAGTTAAGCTTCTCAGTCTTGGTTTTAGTTCAGGATGTGATCTCACCTTCGGGAAATGGAACCCCTCTGTCAGTGCAGAGCCTGCTTGGGATTCACTCTCTCTTGCTCTCTCCCTGCCTCTCCCCTGCTTATGCCGTCTCCTTCCCTCCCTCCTTCTCTCTCTCAAAAATAAATACGTAAAAATAATAAGCATTTGCCACCACAGAAGATGAATTCAAAGCAGGGCTGTAAGAAGGTATATACCACCTGCAAGGAGATACAGAAAGACAAAAGAAAGAACTGAAACACGAGCTGGCAGAACTTGGGCAAGGAGTAGAATTAAGAGATAAAACCCTAACAGTTGCCATGGTGTTGGGAGCAGCATGCAGGAGACTAGAATCTGAGTTTCTTAGAAGGATTAGATCTAAGGTGTAGATAAGGACTTACTGAAGTAATGCACAAAGGGGAAAGAAAGTCTCAGACAGAAAAATGAGGCAAAGAAGGGCAATTTTTCAGTGATAAAGATGCCAATTACAGATAGGACTGACTGTGTGTCAAATAACAAAATTTCTAAAGCAAAAACTACAAAAAAAAAATCCAAGAAGTAGTAGAGAAACCCATTACTATTGAGTTTTAATTCTTAGTTCATAAAAGCAAAAGCAAGTGGTCAAAAATGAGACTATAGAAGACCTAGAGAAAAATAATAAGATCTAATCTGTAAAAATCTAATGACAGAATGTACGTCCTTTTCGAAGATCCACAGAACAGTAACTAAAACACGGATATGTTTAGCCCTAGAGGAAATCTCAGACCCAGAGGCGCAGCATTTCCTAATCTTAGTGTGATAGTGCCTAGAGTTGGCTTGTTCTTGACTTGGGGGAGGGGGCGCCTGGGGGGCTCAGTGGGTTGAGGGTCCGGCTTCGGTTCAGGTCATGATCTCCCGGTTCGTGGGTTCGAGCCCCACGTCAGGCTCTGTGCTGACAGCTCAGAGCCTGGAGCCTGCTTCAGATTCTGTATCTCCCTCTCTCTCTGACCCTCCCTTGCTTGTACTGTCTCTGTCTCTCCAAAATAAATAAAAACCATTAAAAAAATTGATTTGGGGGATAATGGTCATAGACTCACAGTATGCTTTTTTTTATTTATTCATTTAAATAAAAACTGGAAATAACCAATTAAAAAGAAAAAGCTCACTTTCTGAAAATCTGAAAAAATATTTCATAAATGATTGTTCACAGGACATTAAAACAACTTACAGAAATCATAAACAAAATCTAGAAAATTATGAAAACCATGTTTCAGGATTATGGAATACAGCTAAACTAGTATTCAGAAGAATTTGTAGCTTTAAATATTATATTATGAAATAATGGATAAACAAATGAACTCATTATCCATTTATGAAGTTGGAAAGTAAGCAAAACCTAGCAACAGAAGGAAGGATAAAGGTAAAAGGAGAAATTGATCACTTAGAAAGTAGGAAAATAATTAATAAATGAATAGTTATTTGCGGAGTAAAAAATAAGGGTAGAGATAGGATAGGGAGTACAAATATTCAAAATAAGAAATACTGGAAATAATTGCAGAGATGATGAAATGTAGCAGAGAAATAATTTAGAGACCATGAAATAGGAAAGAGCCACATGGTCTAATTTGTTTGATTCCATGCACACTAGATGAATGGATGACATGGATACTTTTCTAGGATATAAATTGCCAAAACTGACCCCAGAAAATAAAATTATTTTTGCAGATGTGCTAGAGAAAATTTAGTAAAGACCTACCCATCCTGCACTCCCCAAAACAGCAGACCCTGTTGATTTTATGAAGGAATTTTACCAAACTCTTAAAGGACCAAAATATTCCAGTACTATTTCAGCCATTCTAGAACACTAAAGAAAAAGAAAACTTCCAAATTATTTTTATGAATCAGGCATAACACACCCAAACTGAGGATCACAATATAACTACAGTCAGTTTTCCTTATTCCCAGCATTTTATTCTAAAAGTCACTGAGAACACCGAGTTAGAGAATACGGAACCGTTGCTCCTGGGGAAATCGCATGCATGTGTGTGTGTGTGTGTGCACGCGTGTGCATGCAGGTGTACATGTGTATCACACAGAGGTCTTAAATTCTAAGAACTCCTGGTAGATTCTTTTTTCTTCATTTTATAGAAGAGGAAATGAGGTTCAGAATTGTTAAGTGACTTGCCTGAGGCCGCCCCGTTAACAGGTACCAGAGTTGGGGCGAAGCCCCTCCACCTGGGCCTAGGGTTTCTGGGGCTGGGCTGCACTGCCCCTTACCACGGCCGTCTAATGATCGCTTCTGTAGGAGACCTGGAGCGAGAGGAAGGGCAAGGCTGGGGACTGTGCGCCTGAGGCCGCTCAAAATGTCACTGCTCTGCACGGGACCGCTAAAGCACAGCAAGACATTTTGTCAATTTTGTTGTGACAGATTTTTGTTTAGTAGGCAGATTCGCAAATCAGAAATCTGTGAATAATGAGAATCAACGGTATATAATGTAGGTAATATAAAAAAATAAAGCTCAGAGACTAATCCTATTTAAATATATTAACCAAAAATTCTAATTAGTACTAATAAAGAGAATCTAGTTGTGCATTAAAAGCAAAATGCACCATGAAAATGAAATGAAAAATGAAAAAGTCCTTTTTATACCAGGAAACTAAAGGAAATTGTTGGGAAATCTACTAATATACTTGTTTGTTCTGTTAGTACTTCAAAAGACTAAAGGAAAGGTATTTGGGGAAAAAATCTAATACCATTTTCTTATAACACATGGAACTTAAAATAAGGATAGACCAGATGAGCCCACTACATCAGTGGAATAAAAGACAAAACCCATGTAATTATCTTAAAAGATCCTTAAAAAAATATTTAACAGAATTCAACAACTTTCTTTTTTTTTTTAATGTTTATTTTTGAAAGAGAGAGAGTGTGACAGGGGGAGGGACAGATGGGGAGATAGAGAATCCAAAGCAGGCTCCACACTGTCAGCTCAAAGCCCAGCACAGGGCTCACACCCACGAACCGCAAGATCATGACCTGAGCCAAAGTCAGATGCTCAACCAACTAAGCCACCCAGGCACCCCTCACCACATCTTCATAATAAAAAAACACGCAACAGACTAGAAATAGAAGAAATCTTTAGCTTCAGAAAGGGCATCTGTCAAAAATGCAACAGCTAACATCATATTTAATGGTGATAAATTGAAAAGTTTTCCCCCTAAGATTAGGAACAAGACAAGAATCTGCTTTAGCCATTTCTATTCAGCATTATACTAGAGGTTTTAATCAGAAAAGTAAGGCAAGAAAATGAAACAAAAGACCTCCAAATTGGAAAGGAAGAAGTAAAACTCTGTAGATAACATGATCTTCTATATAGAACTCAATAAAAAAAAACTATTAGAATAAATGAGTTTATTAAGGTTGCAGGATGCAAAATCAATATATAAAAACTAATTGTATTTTTATACAGTAGCAATGAGCAAACGAAAAATGAAGTTAAGAGTTTCTTTTACAGTAGCAGCAAGAGACTAAGATATTTAGGAATCAATTGAACAAAAGAAGTATAGGACTTGAACCATGTCCATGAATTGGAAGACAATATTGTTAAGTAGCAGTACTCCCGAAGTTGGTGTACAGATTTGACATGATTCCTCTTAAAATCCCAGGTGGATGTTTTTGCAGAAATTGACAAGCTGACCCTAAAATTTATGTGGGAACTGAAAGGAACCAGAATAGCCAGATCAGTTTTGAAAAAGAAGAACAAAGTTAGAAGACTCAACATTGATCAACACCGTGTGGTACTGGCGTAAGGACAGATGAAGTAGCACCAAGAGCCCGGAAATAAACCCTTATATCTGTGACCGATTGATTTTCAAGGAAGACCTTTAAATGAAGAAAGAATAGTCTTTGCAACAATTGATCTGGGGACAGCCGGATATTCATGTGCAAAATAAGGAAATTGGACCCCTTTCCTCATAGATGCACACACAGATTAACTCTGAGGCTTCAAAGAGCACACTGTACACTGTGTTAGCCAATTAGACATAAATTATATTAAAATAAATAAATAAAAAGAAAACATGAATAAGTCATCATGGCTTTGGATTAGGCTAGGCCATCCTAGATACACCAAAACACGAAGGGAAGGGAAGGAAAGGAAAAATAGTTAAACTGGACTTCTTCTGCATTAGAAAGGAGAGAAAAAAATACTTACAGATCATATGCCTGTTAAGGGATTTGAATCTGGACTATACAGAGAACTATAACAATTCAATAATAAATATGCAGCTCAGTTTTCTTTATGGAAAAAGGACTTAAATGGACATTTTTCCAAAGCTGATATACAAATAGCTAAAAAGCACATGCAAAAAAGATGCTCAACACCATTAGCCTGTCAGGGAAGTTCTGATCACACCCACAGTGAGATCACACTTCACATCCACCAGCAGGGCTATAAGAAGAAGACCTGTAATAACAAGTGTTGACAAGGATGTAGAGAAAGTGGGACCCTTCTGCAGTGCTGATGGGTCTGTAAAATGATACAGCCGCTTTGGTAAGCAGTCTAGCAACCCTCAAGCGGCGCAACAGTGTTATCATCTTAGCCATTCTACTCCTAAGGAAATTGCCAAGAAAATGAAAATGTACCCCCACAAAAACTTGTACAGCAGCATTCTTAGCCATTCTACTCCTAAGGAAATTGCCAAGAAAATGAAAATGTACCCCCACAAAAACTTGTACAGCAGCATTTTTCATAATAGCCGAAAGAGGAAACAACCTCAGTGTCCACTAATGGATGCATGGATAGGTAAAATGTGGTATATCCATACAATGGAATATTATTTGGCAATTTTGCAGTGAGTCATCCATGCTACAGCATTAGAGGTCCCAGAGGACCACATGCTGTATCATTTCATGGATAAGGACTGTCCTGGATAAGCCAACCTAAAGAGATGGAAAGTAGATTGGTGTTGCCCAGGGCCAGAGAGCATGGGGAATTTGTAAGGTGATGACTCAGAGGGTGGCGGTTTTTTTTAGGGGTAATGAAATGATCTAAAATTGATTCTAGTGAATGCATGCATAACTTTGTGACTATAGTAAAAGCCATTGAATTGTACACTTTAATTGGGTGAATTGTATGGTATGTGAATTCTGTCTCAGTAAAACTTAAAAAATAGATGCATCCTCTTTTTTAAATACAGCATCAATACATTTCTGACCAAATGCTAAGACCTTCTGCATTATGGAAACATTAGAACAGCGCTGTCCATCTAGTAGAACTTTCTATGATAAGGAAAAGTCCTTCATGCTGTTATTATCCAATTGTGTTCAAAACTGAGAAACTGAATTTTTAATTTTAATTAAATTTAAGTAGGCACAGGTGGCTAGAGGCATATCCCAAGCCAAAGCTGTCTGTCAGTGCTGCTGTTTAACATTGCTTTGGAGATACCAGCAATATGAACAGGAGAAGTAAAAAGTATAAAAATTGGAAAGGAGGAGGTAAAATTACTGGCAGAGCATGTCATTATATACCTGGAAACCACAGGAGAATCTGAAAAAATTGTTACAGGAAATAAGGAAACTCAGTAGCAGGGACTAAATACAAAATTAAACACACAGAAGCCGAACTATTTTATTTTAAAATTTGTCAAATTTTAAACTGTGCCTTTTTTAAAAGCGCTGCCTGGCGATCCTGTTACATTTCTGTCCATTTCCCCCCCGGCTCTCCTGCATGATTCTTCTAACCGTTTCTTCCCTCCTTTCCGCCCCAGACCTTCCCCAGCCTCGACTGCCAGCTGTTGCATTGCCTCCTGTTTCACTGCAGAGGGCTGGGGGCCTGTCAGGCGAACTGACAGAAGACAGATTAACCAGAGAAAAGCATACAGGTGTACTTAGACAAGTTTTACGAGTCACTGTAACCTTCGTAAGGAAATGAAGACCTGAAGAAATGGTTAAACCTGAGCATTTTAATACTAGGTTTGATGAAGAGTAGACAGTGGAAACTATAACAGGAAGGAAAGGGGGTGAACTTAGCAATCCTGTTTGTTCAGATCCCTCTCCGTGCCCCTCCATCTTCAGAGATAAGGGTTTCCTTTCCTCCAGTAGAGGGAGCGTGCCTTTCACAAGAGAGTCCTGTGACCTGCTTCAGGGGACAAGGGGGACATCGGAGAGCCCTCCTGCACCTGCCATTTCTCACGTCCCTTAGCTTAAGATACTCAGTGTGGCCAGGTGCCGTATTTGGAGGTCGCGTTTTCGGGACCCTGTCGACTGAGACCTCCCACGTGCTTCCGCCCCACATCTGCCCGGCTCTGTGCCCTTGCACGCCGACTTGTCACCCCATGTGCGTGGCTCCTTCTCCCCTGCCTTCCGCTGAGTCACATCACTCCAGCAGTTGAGTCTCTCCTGCCTTCTCCCATCCTGGGGTCGGGGAGGCTCTTCTGTCCCCACCTTCTCGATTGGCTGCTGTCCTGTTGCTCCTGCGCCTTAACACCCGGACTCCCCCAGAAAGTGTGCGTCCCAGAGTCTCTATTCCTCTCTTCTCATTCTCTTGAGCCCACCCGAGGCAGGCTTCGGCCATGGCACTGCTCTCTCAAAGTTCGGTTGTTCAGTTTATAATTTAGTGGTCATGTCTCAGTCCTTGTTTTCCCTGGACTCCAGGACGTGTGTTCTGGATTTTCTCCTCCCTCTCTGGATGGGTCTTTGGCTCCTTCACAGCCTGCTCCTCAGCCTTCTGCCCTCTTGTTGGCAGAGAATCCAGGACTCGGCTCTATATTTTTCTGTCCACTGTCATTTCTAAGAACAATCTTACCTATAGCTTTAAATACCGTCTCTACACTCATGGCCCCCAAATGTCTGTCCCCTGCTCAGACCTTTGCCCTGAACTCCAGACTTGTACACACAGCTGCCTGCTTGACCACCTGAGCTAGGATGGCCAATGGGCATTTCGAACTTAACACATCCAACATCAAACACCTGGCGATGCCTGCCCTCAGGTGTTTCTGCTATAGAAACAGGGGTGTTCGCTCCATCTCTGTAAATTGCAGCTTCGTCCTCCAGTGGCTCGGGGCTCCTGCCCTTGCACAGACCTGGTTCTCTCAAGTGAAGCCCTATCCGCTTTCCTTTAACAGTGTGTAGAATGTGATCACCTCTCACAACCCATATCCCCACCGGGATTATTACAGCAGCTCAGAGCCCGTCACAGTCCAGCTCGGCAGATCTGAAACCACACTCCCGACCTCCATCACCTCCCCGCACCCACAGATAACTCAGAGTACAAGCCTGGAGTCCTAGTTAGCCGGCAGGACTGGCTGTCCAACCCCATGTTAGCTCCCCCCACTCTACCGTCCCGCCCCGACCTTCTTGCTCCCTCCACCTCAGAGCACACAGCAGTGTTCCTCAAGGTGCACCTGGGCTGTCCTCCACACGGCTGCTGCCCGCCTCTTCAGATCTCTGTCCAGTAGTGACTTATCGGTGCAGCCTTCCCCACCTGCCTGCAGGATCACAGCACCCACGCCCTCGCCATCCCCCCCCCCCTGCTTTTTATATTTTACACGTTTATTCATTCTCCCTCTGTTCTAGATTAAAAATTCCATGAAAACAAAGATTTGTGTTTCTCTTGTTCCCTGCTGAATCTCCCAGCAGGAGAATTCTTGTCATGGTTTGGTCAGCAGCTGTTTGTTGAATGAATGAATGAAAGAGGAAGATAGAGGAAAAAGAGACATAATCCAGTGGGAGCTGGTTTAATAGTTCAAGCAGGGGTACCTGGGGGGCTCAGTCAGCTGGGCGTTCGACTCTTGATTTCGGCTCAGGTCATGATCTCATTGTTCGTGGGAAGGAGCCCCACATCAGGCTCTGCACTGACAGCACAGACTCTGCTCGGGGTTCTCTCCCTCCCTCTTTCTCTGGCTCTCTCCCTTGTGTGTGTGCTCTCTCTCTCTCTCTTAAAATAAACATTTAAAAAACAGTTCAGGCAGAAGGCTCTTCATCCCTTCTAATTGGTACCTTTCCTTCAACAGTCATTTTCCTTAAAAAAGAAATGCATTCTTTCTCATTGAAACATAAACCCCTTGGGATCAAGGACTAAAGTTTTATACTTTTGTTTCCCCAGCAAAGAAATGTTCAGTCATAAGAAAATATAATTCTCGTTTAGCTAAGAAAACCATTCATGTCACTCAATTTTTATCAGTTTTTTTACTGTCTTTTCATATGCTAATGTTTTCCACTGTTATTCTCTTATTCGTTTGATATTACAATATTTGCATATCTTCCCACTGAATACTCTCACTCATCAAGGACTCTTTAGAATACACAGGGTTAACCAGCCAAGTGGTTAAGACCAGTGGTACCAAGATGGTGGATGCTTCTGTGCGAACCCAGTGGGTGCTGTGGGTGCCATGGGTGTGGGGGTGCACTGTCAGCAGGAGCCCAGGCTGGGAGCCGCTCCTGGCCTGCTCCCACACACAGCCGTCACCCCCAGGGCTCATCAGCCCTAGGGCAGGATCATTCCACTCGAACAGATGGACTGGGGGCTCCCCAGACAATAAACCGGCATGTGCCGTAAGAATGTCTGCTAAGGGCACGGTCCCCAGTACAAAACTTCAAGAACAGCTGTCTTATCATGAGCTAGTGTTCCTGGTGAGATGATTTGTTACCTACTTCTGAAATAGACTGCATCTGCAAAGTTAATCTTTCTGTGGCTTCACCACCACCGGCAGCCTAGTCAGTTTGGACACAGTTTTTGTAAACAAAAGTTATTTACACTAGAGGCTTCCAAACCAACACAAGGTTTCCTTCGGCAGATGTGGTGTCTTTTGTCTAAGACAGGTTGTTACATTTTGTGTGTTTCTAGGGGACCCAAATCACTAACCGTGAGCGGTCATTGTTTTGATGTTTTTTCCTTTAAGTATTTTTGTTAAATTACTCTATGAACTACTATTAAATGGTTTTAGCTGTACAGCTCCTTAAAAATAACACCGCTTTTGTCTGTTTCTTTCTGTCATTATCTCCAGAAGAAATGTTTTCATTCTCCCCACATCGCTTTCCCTGTGGAACTGATGCAAATGAAAATATGAAGGATTTGTTCATGTTGCATTCTTTAGAGGGTAACTTCTCTTGGTGTACATTTTCATTGGCACAATCCACCAGGCAAAGTGTAAATTGCTATAAAACTGGAAAAGTGTTTGAATGAGTGAAGCAGATGTTCTCTTAGCATGAAGCAGATGTAAAGCTTGCAAGTGTCTGTCTCATGAAGTATAGCATTTGGTTCCATACAGCTGGTGCCAAGATTACCAATTAATCATGTGTGAATGCTTTTTTACTAATTAGGACCCCTCTGTTCCGTACGCGCTCGGGGTGTATTGAAGAGAGGGGTGGGGCACAGAAGCTTCCTACCTTTGTACCTGGAGCGGTGGGGTTTCCATTTTTCCATCTTTATGAAGTCTGTCTTCTTGTCTTCTTGAGCCATGTTGGATGTGAAGCCTCCTCCGTGGGGCTGATTGATCTGGCTTTCCAGTTTGATGTGGGGTTGTGGGCTTGACGTCAGAGTACTCCATTGAAGACGGCCGTACTTTGAGCAGTGAAAGGCAGCTGGAGAGAAGAAACGGAATGTAATTAAACTTTGTGGGGTTTTTTTTTTTCCTGATTTGCATGAACAAAAGCTAACATTTGCTCAGTTAACATCAATTCACAGCCTCTATGGCTACTTGACCAAGTAGCAGTGTGAATGTTGTAGAGACAAGTGATACAAGTTTAGTTTTATGTTATGAAAAGCAATAGAGCAGTTTTTCTCAAAAATTCAAGATGAACGGATTAACCTGACTGCTAGGAATCGCCTTTACTGCTATGAGAGATACAACACAAATCAGCAGCAAATGCAGAAGCTAAAAGCCGCACACCGTCCTTTATAAAGCAAGTGTGCTAAGGAGAGTACATTTCAGAGCCTGCCTGGGCCTTGCTTTCCATGTTTGATTTCCTCAAGATAAATTTGTCTTCTACAGAAGGAAGCTCATTAAATAAGGTTTGCAACTCCACCCCTCCTCTTGTTTTTTTAAAGAAGAGTTAAAATGATAAAGCATAAGTTTGTTTCTCAAGGTCAGTAATTGGATATTTATACTCAGATAATTGAGTATTTATTCAATGCTTTATTAGTGAATTAATTTATAATATTTTTTAAAGGCTAGGGGAGGGGCGCCTGGGTGGCTCAGTCAGTTGAGCCGCAGGTCATGATCTTGCGGGTCATGGGTTCAGGCTTCATATTCTGTGTCTCCCTCTTCTCTGACCCTCCCCTGCTCACGCTGTCTCTCTCTGTCCCTCTCAAAAATAAGTAAAACATTTTTAAAAAAAGGATAGGGGAACTATTTAAAGGGTAGAAGGAATACATTAAATAATTTCAGGTCTGAAGATAAATAGCACAAATGGCTCTTTTCATGAAATGTTTATTATGATTTGAAGCATAGAGGTGGGTTAGAAGCTTATTCTCTAGAACACACCGTGTTTAGTGCTTATCACCTTCTCCCAGTAAAGTTGGGTTTGTGGAACAGAGATCTGCTGTGGTAGGAAAAACATAGATGGAAATACGTTTCAGACAGTGTGTGCCAAATTCCAGGACCTGGCTTTTTGAACGCCAGCGTCAGAGACTCCATAATGACATAAATTATAATTTTCATTCACTTACACTGTTCTTTACATAATATGAACTAAGGTATCTAAGAATAGTAATATGATGATTCCCGAACGTCTTCCCCATCCTCCGTATTTTGTGAATGATTTAAATTTTAAATTTCATAAAAGCATCTTACAACCAAATTAATGGGTATCACTTTAAATTTCAGTTTTATAAAATTGAATATTTCTTGTATCCATTTGCCTACAAGAGTGTCTTTCCACTGAGGTTACATTTGTCAAACTGAAATTCACATGTAAAAGGGCTGCCTCGTTTCACTAAGAGTAAGTTACATTCTTATAATAAAAATAAAATTATTAATCTTATATAATACTGCTGGCTTTTAGGTAGGTGTCTAATGCAATTATAGGGAGACTTTTTTATACTGTCCCTATTTTGATTCTCAATAATATTATATAAGAACTGGTGGTATGGGTTTTTTTTTAAGTTTTAATTTGTGTGAAATGAAAGGAAAACATTAATTCTGAAACATCAGTGCAAATGAAACTAGTTGTCCCCATGTTTTAAAATGGTTTGTTACGGGGCCTGGGTGGTTCTGTCGGTGAAGCGCCCGACTTCAGCTTAGGACATGGTCTCGGGGTTCATGGGTTCAAGCCCTGTGTCAGGCTCTGTGCCGACAGCTCGGAGCCTGGAGCCTGCTTCAGATTCTGTGTCTCCCTCTCTCTCTGCCCCTGCCCCGTTTGTGCTCTGTCTCTAAAAAATAAGTAAATGTTAAGAATTTTTTAAATGGTTTGTTACGGAGAATTTAAACATCCACAAAGGCAGAGGAATTGTGTAATAAACTGTAACACATACCCAGCCTCAGCAGTCATCAGCCTTCTATTGTTTTTGTTTGCCAAAATTTCTTAAGACTATATTTTGTGAGGTGTTGTTTTTTTCTCTTTTAAGTTGTAGTTCTGGACCCTGTTTCTTCAGTGACAATAGATTTGAAAAACCAAACAAACTAGGCCATGTAAACCCAGTAGCCCTCGCTCTGTTTCAGGAAGTGGAGCGAGAGATCTCGTTCAGAACAGAATGTGGGCTCTATTACTCCTACTACAAGCAAATGCTGCAGGCTCCGACCCTCATGCAAGGTAATTACAGCCGACGGGTTTTGTGGGATCTGCTTCACCCCTGCCGGCATTTCCGCCAAGCGCACTTCCCCACTGCCGCGTTTTCAGTGCTCTACAGGACGTGTGTGGCTTTCCTGTGAACTTGCGTAGGTTTTCCCTGCCAACGTCCTCAGCGCCGGGCCCGGGAAGAAGTTATACAACGCTGAACGTAACTCTCCTCTCCTCAGCTCTACTCCATCCCTGAATCCATCTGTTGGTGATTTCCTGGTTTTGCTGCTGGTTTTCCTCATGACCATTTTGGGGAAAGTCTTCGCAGGTGAAGGAGTGGTGTCTGAAAACAGGAAGCATTTTGGTGATAGAAACAAAAATTCCAGTTGTCCTTGTCCGCAGTGTCCCCACTCAGTCCCTGACTGCCGTTGCCATTTTCCCACATCTTCACTGTTTGTGAGTGGTTTAGAGCCCACAGCCTTTACCTTACTCCGTCTGATAGAAGCTGCAAGAAGGGTCTCTCCTACTCAATACACGTTTGATAGGCTCACCATGAGCACGCGTGACAGAGACATTTGCTGGGTTTTACTTGGATTCAGATACGTTTTTGGCAAGAATTCTTCGTAGGTGATGTTTTGTACTTCTAATTTTATCAGAGTGGGAGCCATGAAATGTTGTCTTTCTTCTTGTGCCATAAATATTGATCAGCTGGCTCCTGTGCCGTAAGGCTCGTTGCCCGTCAGCCTTTCACTGGTGGTTCCAGCCGCCGTTGGCGCTTATTGCCTGTACCCACGGTTTCAGTGGTCAAGAAAAGTGACGTTCTGCATTCCTCTTGTGTTTGTTAGCTGGAACTCTGTGGCTTAGGAAACCTTTTCTTCATCAACTGTTTGGTGACCCCAAGGTATGGTTTATACAACAAAGGCAGAATAAGTGTTGACTTTCTTTCCCTAAATAGTTGGTCTTCGTTATTCTTGGAGTCCATATTTCCAAACTCACCTTACTCACTAAAATGTATTTGTGACCCCAGAATCCGTATTTGTGGTGCTTTTGCGGTCACTCACTCATGGTCTTGGGCAGAGCAGTGAAAAATTTTCATTACCTGACTGGCATGTTCCCAGCTGAGGTTGGACAAGGTCAAGGTGATGCACCGCCGTCTTGTTTCAGCTCTCCTGCTGCAGCGTCCTGTTCCCAGTCCACCTAGGGCCAGGTTTTTGCAGTTCTGTGCTTTTTGTTGGTGATTTTGTGGTTTAAAATGGCCCCCAGCATAGAGCAAAAGTGCTGTCTGGAGTTCCTAAGTGCAAGCAGGCTGTGAAGAAGGCACATCAAGAAAACACATTTGTCAGATAAGCTTTGTTCAGTTATGAGGTAGAGTGCTGTTGGCCACGTGTTCAGCGTTAGTGAATCGCTAGTATATATTAAAGAAGATATCTTTAAACAGAAACACGTAAATCAAGGTGACATGTCAATCATTGATGACCAGAGGCTTGTAAGAGCATAACCCTGTATTTCCTACAGGGCTCAGTATTGCTAATTCAGTTTTCAGGGCATGTAGAACATAACTACTGAGAAAAATGAGTCACTGAGTTCTCAAAGTTGTGATTTGCTTCTCTAGCATCCTCTAAAGTGGTGGTTCTTATGGACGGTCAGTTGTGTCCCTAGGAGACATTTTTGGTTGTCACTGCTCTGGGGGGTTGGGAAGGATCGTGCTACTGGAATGGATAGAGGTGTGATGGATATTGCTAAACATTCTACAGTGTCCCTACAACAAGAATTATCTGGCCCCAAGTGTCAATACCAATAGTGTTAAAATGGAGAAACTCCGCTCTTAACGGTAAATAATGAATATTTTCTTTCTGTCACCACAAACTCAATGGTTCATCTGTTTCATTTCATCTAAGTCATTTGTTAAGATCTTCCTCCTAGAAAATTCCAAACTTATAAAAGGGTAGAGAGTACACTCTGATGGATTTCCACGTCTGTCACCAGCTACCACACTTAGCAACTCATGTCCCCTCTCTACCCGCCATTTTCAGGCTTGTCTCCTCTCTATCCACCATCTTCCTTCTAGAAGATCCCAAACATATCAAAGGGTAGAGAGAATCCTCTGATGGATGTCCATATGTCTGTAACCAGCTACCACAGTAACCAACTCATGACCAATCTTGATCCCTCTCCACTCGCCATTTTCAAGCTGGATAATACTGGAAAAACCCCAAGACATCATATTATTGGTAAATAAATCAGTATATTTCTCTAAAAGGTGTCAACCTTTTTCACAAGTATTACCACGTTACCATTATCCCACTTAAACACAATTGGGAAATTTCTTACTATCAAACATCCGGTCAGTGTTCTCATTCTCCTGATTGTCTTTCAGATTTTTAGTATAGTTTTTGAGATCCAAATAAAGTCATACATTGCAATCATTTGCTCCGTCTCCTTGTTTCCTTTAATCTATAGGTTTCTTTCCATCTTTTTTTCTTGTAATTTTTTTGTTAAAAACCCAGATCCATTTGTCTGATAGTTTTTCACTTTCTGGATATTGCTGGAGCCCTATGGTGTCATTTCATGATTCTCTGTTGCTTGCATCTCCTATTGGTGGTTGGATCTGGAAGCTTGCTCAGGTCTAGGTTCTGTCAGACACATGGTGCACACTTCCGCGTCAGGGCGCATAATGTGCACTGTCTCTTTACTACTGATCCGTTACTAAGTTCTCACTTAGCCTTTCCCCTAGTGGGTTAGCACCATTGGTGATCATTACCTACATTATTAACTGCATAAGGACGTAATATTTGAATTCTGTAATTCCTTCCATGATTATCAGATGGAATTCATGTCTAGAGAACAATGATTTCTCCTCAACTGTTTGGTAACTCAGAATTTCAGTTCCTAAAGGAAAGGTTGGATTGTTCCTTTCCCTGTATTTCAGAATGAGTTGTAGTCTTGCATCCCTTAAAGGTTTTGCTTGTTATATCTCAACATAAAGCATGGGTTTTTGACATCTTTGATGTGTTTCAATTTTCTGCATTATTCTTCTTATTTAAATTGTCCAACCTTTGGTCAATGGGATGCCCTTCAGACTGGCTACTGTCTTTCTGACATGATTCTAATAGTCAATGAGTACTCCCTTGCTTTTTGGCATGACAAGATGTTTCTGATCCACTTTGTGTATTTCCTACCCTGACCTAGGATCCACCATTTCTCCCAGGAGCCCAGTTCTCTTTAGTGGCTATTGAGAGCCCACAATCTGGATGGATGGTAGGGATACTTTTTACCACTAAATTGGTCCTTAGTTCCAGTCCTTTTTAGTGAGAAGAGGCAGGAGATGTGAATTTCTTTTCCTAAGAGAAAATAAAAATAGAGGGGTGCCTGGGTGGCTCAGTCGGTTAAGCCTCCGACTTCGGCTCAGGTCAGATCTCACATCCATGGGTTCGAGCCCCACGTCAGGCTCTGTGCTGACAGCTAGCTCAGAGCCTGGAGCCTGCTTCCGGTTCTATGTCTCCTCTCTCTCTGTCCCTCCCCCTCTCATGCTCTGTCTCTCTCTGTATCAAAAATAAATAAAATATTTTTAAAAATTAAAAAAAAAAGAAAAGAAAAATATAGTTATTTTCATAAATAATAAAGTTAGTATAACAGGGTTTTTACTTTTTTGATTTTATATTTGTATCTTTTTCTTTACATTGAAATTTTTTCTTTCTTACAGTACTAACAATCATTTAGCTGTTGTGTACAACTGTGCATATACACACAATATACATACATACACACACACACACACACACACACAATACATTCAGTGTAGCGGTAATTATATTGCTTCTAATATGATTACCTGAAAACAATTCAGACTGTCTTTGTAGTTCTTTTTGTCCTTAAGATAAAACCAAGTAGGTGTATGTGTCTATATATGTATATATATATATATATATTTTTTTTTTCACATTCCCTTATCTTCAAGCCATTGGAAAGAGTTCTTTCCATGTGACCAAGCCACCAACTTAATAGGTTTGTTTTATCTTGCTTTTGGTTTTTCAAGGATTGCTTTGTGAAAAAAAAAAATTTCATTTTTGTTTTCTTATACTTCTAAGAAAAGCTTATTTTACATGGTCCAGAGTCAACTGTAAAACAGGGAGGGTTCAGGGAGGTGTCCTTCCATCCCCGCCCCTCCATCTTGTTTCCGTCCTCACTCCTCAGGTAACCGTTCTTTTTAGCTTTTGTTTAATTCTTCTGCTGTCAGTATTTTTCCCCTAGTCTCAGTATTTTTAATATAATAGAAACAAATACTTTACATATTCATATACCCCCTTGATTACTGTATACACTGTTCTCCTTTTTTGCTTTTTCATTTACCAAAAATCTTGATCACTCTACAGTAGAATATAAAGAGACTCCTTATCCTTTCTGCAGTTGCATAGTACTCCATTTGTGTGGATGACCATAGTTTATTCAGGTAGCTTTCTTGTCTTCATCTGCTCAGGCTGCCATCACAAAATACCATAGACTGGGTGGCTCAAAAAACAAATTAATTTCCTACAGTTCTGGAAGCAGGCAGTCTGAGGTTAGAGTTCCAAGCCGGGTCCTGGTGAAGAGTCTCTTCTTGGCTTGCAGTTGGCCGCCTCTCACTGCACCCTCCCATGGAAGACACAGACAGAGAGCAAGCTCTCTGGTCTCTCTCCCCCAAAAGGCACTAATCCTGTCATGAGGGCCCCAGTGTCATGACCTTGTCCAAACCGAAATACTTCTTTAAGGCCACAACTCCAAATACCATCACTTAGGGGTTAGGGCTTCAATTCTGAGGGGACACAGACACCAGTCTGTGGCACTCCTGTGCTAGTCTGGCAGGACTGCCACAACAGACCGGGTGGCGCAAACAACGCAAACTGGTCTTCTCTCAGGCCTGAAGGCTGAAGTCCAGGATCCAGGTACTGCCAGGGTTGGTTTCTGGTACAGCCTCCCTTCCTGGCTTGTAGACAGATGGCCACCTTGCCATGCCCTCACTTGGCCTTTCCTCTGTACATGTGCATAGAGAAAGCAGAATAGCTCTCTCCTGTCTGTCCTTCTTGTGAGGACATCAGTCCTATCATATTATGGCCCTAGCTTTATGTCCTCTCTTAACCTTCATTACCTCCTTAGAGACCCTGTCCAAATACACACTGGGTTCAGGCCTTAATATAGGAATTTAGTTGGATGCAGTGCAGTCTAAAACACCTCCTACTGATGGACATATGGTGCTTCTGATCTTTTGCTTTTAAAGATGGCACTGCAGGAATGACCTGAGGTCTGTGTCATTTTGTCTTTTTGCCAGTCTGTCTTTGGTACTGATTTCTAGCCCAGATCAAAACGTAAATGCACGTGTAATTTTGCTAGGTGGTGCTAAATTTGCCTTTCCAACTGTAGTGTATGAGAGACCCTACTTCCTTAGAACCACACTGACGGGTATATCGTCAGACTTCTTTAAAGAGCACACGGGGGCGGGCGGGGGAACCAGGAGAGAGAGAATCCCAAGCAGAGCCCGACGCAGGGCTCGATCTCACTAATCATGAGGACCTGAGTCAAGATCAAGAGTCAGATGCTTAAATGACTGAACCACCCAGGTGCCCCTGTTTTCCAAGCTGTTAGGTGAGAAATGGTATCTCAATGTAGTGTTAATTTGCACTTACAGTAGGAGCAAGATTGACATCTTTTTATATGTTTAGGGACTGAATGCATATTTTCTTCTATGAACTCTCTCTTCATACATTTTATTAATTACTTAGTTTGGTTACAGTGGCCTATGACCTCGATATAGCCATGGAATTTCTGTAACAGCAGGCTTATTTCTTGCTTTTATTATCCAGCCTCTACTTGGAACCGGCTGTTGTCATGACAGAGGGAAATAGCCACACTGCTGGTGGAAACAGGCATCATCCTTTATTAAAAGATGTCACATCCTCCCACCTGCCGTTGGTCAGAGCAAGTCAAATGGCCAAACCCATCTCAGGGAAGTGGGGGAGGCTACTTACACCCCCAAAAGAGGTATTGTAGGTCTCACGGCAGGAGGACACAGCAGGGGATGTAAAATCCTCTTGCCTAAATTTTTATAAAAGAACATGTGGGGGGTTTTTCCATTGTACTCACAAGAATTATAATTTACCTCTGTTTGTGTAAACATGTAAATGTCCATCTAATATACAGTAAGCTCTTTGAGGGTGGGACTGTGTTTTTTGCTCACTGTTATATCCCCAGTGCCTCGCACATTCTCTAGCTCTCGCACACTAAAGAATCTATGGATAGTTTTAAATGAATGAATAATTGATCATTATAATTATTTTTTCCTGATCTTTCAAATATCAACCTTAGGTTTTCATGGCTTAATATATGATAACAAAACTGAGTCTATGAGGACAATTAACCTTCTTCAACGAATGAATATTTACCAAGAAGTTTTTCTCAGTATTTTATATAGAGTTCTACCCATACAGGTATGTTAACATTCTGTGACACTGAATAGCACATGAAAGTCAAAATCTGCTATTTTAAGTTAAAACTTTCACATATGTTATTCTGATCTTCAGCTGGCTTGGTTAAAAAAAAAAAAAAATCATTAGTATCCTAATATTCTCCAGCTATGTTGTGAACTTTTTATTTATGTTTTTATGAGATATTTTGTACATAATAGATGCTTCCTGGTTCATCATATATGTGTACAGTCTAGAGGTTGATACATATTTTCACTTAGAAACATGTAATCATTCCTCAGTTATCTTTGAAATTAAACAATTTGACATTAGCAAATCACAGTGACCACAGGCAATATTGGCAAAGGTGGATGTGAAGTTTGTCTAAATAAAGCCGGAGCCCTCGAGGGCTCCCTTCCCTCCTCTCCTCTGCTGGGAGGGGGAAAGGCCGCCGACACACTTTTGCGCAGAAAGGACTGAAGTATGTTTATTGCTTGTAATTAACACCAAGATTCCAAACATTACATTTCCACTGTCATATAGTTTTTAAATTTTTTTAAGTAGGCTCCACACCCAATTTGGGGCTTAAACTCGTGACCGTGATTAAGAGTCAACATGTTCTGGGGCACCTGGGAGGCTCGGTCGGTTACACAGCCGACTCTCGATTCTGTCTCAAGTCATGATCTCACAGTTCATGAGATCGAACCCCACGTCGGGCTCCGGCGCTTACATCATGGAGCCTGCTTGGGATTCTCTCTCTCTCTCTCTCTCTCTCTTTCTCCCCCCCCCCCAGATAAATAAATAAATAAATAAATAATATTTTGAAAAAGTCACATGCTCTACTGACTGAGCCAGCCAGGTACCCCTCTACTGTCATTTTTTAAGAAAGGACAATGAAAAGGATTACAGCTTCTGTAATAAATATTTTTTATTGTTCCTTTCTACAGAAATACTTAGAGCCGGTTTATTTTTATATTTACACCTTGTTTGGACTCCAGGCGATCTATGTCACAGCGCTTTACATAACCAGCTGGCTTCTTAGTGGCACATGGCTGTCAGGACTGCTGGCAGCTTTCTGGTACGTCACGAATAGGTGAGTGGAATTCGTTTTCCCGTCTCCCTTTCAAAGATGAAGTTAAAACGAAGTTACTTCATTTCCAGTTCAAAGGAAATTGTTCTGCCACATTTGTTTATATGGGAATATTTTCTCTTTGGTTTATGTAGTGGTGTGTACTTGTCTTACTTAGCAAGGTAGAAAGTCCAGCTTATGTATATTTCCTGAAATACAGGTCAAGAGAATCGCTGTGATAATTCCAGTTCTATTACAGTTTGATGTGTCGTCAGTATTTCTCTGGCCACATATCTCATATCTTAAAGACATTTAATGACATGTTTACTATTAACCTTAATAGGGCTGTGTGTTGCTCAAAATTAACAAAGGATAGTTAATAGTTAATATCTACTATTCTATATACAAGAGCACAAAATAGCATTTAAAACAAATAGTCAAGATATATTGATTTATTGCCTGATCTATAGTAGCAACACCAATATTCAGTATGAGTCTTAAAACTTGAGCCTAAGTTCTAATATTGATTTTATTTTATAATCCTAAGTAAATTACTTTTTATTATAACCTTATTGAGTGCTTACTGTATGCCAACCACTTTACAAAATGCTTTATATATATTAACAACCTTATAGGGTAGATACTATTATCACCATTTTAGCAATGAGAAAATTAAAGCTTAAAAGATTAAGTTTTACACGCACACGCACACACACATATTACTTAAAAAGTTAAGATGTGGATATTTATATATTGATAAAGTCACACACACACACACACACACACACACACACACACACCCAGCTAAGTCTCAGAATTCAAATGCAGGGTATGAAAACACCCAGAGTATACTGCCACATGACATGTTAACATTATTAACCCTCCTGCTACGGCTAAATGAAAGTCAAATTTGTAGTTCTATTAAAGTAAATAAAAGGCAGGTATTGAATGCCCAGTGTGTGTGGAGATGAGGCTTTGGTACTGGGGATACAAAGGTTAAAACTCAGATGTGCTTGCCCTCTGGCGGTTTACGTTCCAGAGGGACAAGAAGCTTTCAAAAATTATTAACAATGACAAATTCAAGGTTCAGACTTAAGCACTAGAGGAATACAGCGGGGGAGAAAGCAGAACATTGCCAGTTTTGCACTCTTGAAGTTGGTGGGAAATAAACGCTCAAGGCAGTTAGGCATGGGTGCTCCTGGGTTTTGGAATCACACGACCCTGGGTTGGACCCCAGTTCTACCACTTAGCTAGCTGCACACCTGGGGACAGGTTCTTAAATTTTCTCCAGGCAAGTTGGTGTTACAGGGATGATAATGATGAGGACAAATCATTATTGTTGGGAACTGATAACCAGAATCTAAGTATACCTAGTGTCCTCTATCTTTCACTTTAGGAAATCTTTCAGGTAATTATAGTAAAAATGGTTACTTTGGCCATTTTTGTTTTCCCTGTGCAGAATAGATACTACAAGAGTTGAGTTTACCATCCCCTTGAGGGAGAATTGGGCTCTGCCATTCTTTGCAATTCAGATAGCAGCAATTACATATTTCCTGAGACCTAACTTACAGCCTCTCTCTGAGGTAAGTTTTTCTAACACTTTATATATTTTTTTAATTCTCCAATTCTGTCTGAGAAGCTTCAAAGGGTGACGTGCACCATGCCCCCTTGCATGGGAATAGTCTTATTCCGTGACCAATTTTTTAACTCGAGTTAAATGAAGTTTTCTTTTCCTGAACCCTCTCCTACTTTGCAGAGAAAATGTTTTAGTTTTTGATGTTAAAAATGTACTCTACATAATCTACCCTTAAATAGTTGCAGCAAACCCACACACAATTTCTGCGAAACTGTCAGAATCCTTAAGCTGTTGCTCTTGAGATGTGATTTGGTGCATTATCGCCTCCATAATACTGTGGCGGACATGCACCTTATGTGAATATTTCTATGCACAGTGTCACTTTAGGATAGTTAGAGCTTAAAAAACAAACGCAAGGGTTTTCAGAGCAACAGTTTATGGTTTTTCTATTTGGTTTACATAGACATTGGCTGCTTTTGAGAAAACTTGTCTGCAAGGCTTTTTATTACTAGAGACATGTAAATTATACAAGGGCTTTCTCTTTGCAGAGGCTGACACTTCTTGCCATTTTCGTATCAACTTTTCTCTTTAGTCTGACATGGCAATTTAATCAGTTTATGATGCTGATGCAGGCATTAGTGCTGTTCACCCTGGACTCCTTGGACATGCTGCCGGCGGCGAAGGTGAGCTGAGCTGTCTCCTCTGCGGGGAGACCGGTGTCGCTTAGCATGTATGCATCACAGAGCGCGCTCCGGAGACGCGCGTGCTTAGCAGCGAAGTTAAGCCGCTTCTTAGCTACCGTATAAATCTGTGGCCAGCTGACGTCGAGTAATCTGTGCAGCCTCGTTTGACCATCTTAACTTTTATTTTCTTTATTTTACATTAAAAGATGGAGCACAGATGTCTCGATCAATTGCCCTTCATAGAGATGACTTCAATTTTAAAATCGAAGATAGCTCTTGTAAACGTCTTATGATGTATTACCTTTCCCCCCAAGGAAATCAGTGGGTATACAACCCCTTTCTGTGGTACTTCATAAAAGTTTATTCGGAGTGTCAGTTAACAAGTGTGGGAATCCCTGCTGCCGGGCCAGAGGCCGCGTAGGAAACGGCAAGGTTCAGGAAGCCATTGTTTGTCGCACACTGTGCCACAGCGGTGTGTGCTGCTGTCGTGGAATTGTGAGGTGTTTTTCACGTGCAGAAATGTGTTCTAATGAAGAAGAGCTAACAATTATAAACATTTATGCGCCGAATTTGGGAGCTCCTAGATACATAAAACAATTAATCACAAACAAAAGCAATCTTATTGATAAGAATGTGCTAATTGCAGGGGACTTTAATACCCCACTTACAACATTGGATAGGTCAGCCAGACAAAAAATCACTAAAGAAACAATAGACCTGAATGGCAC
>PISW01011348.1:0-41321 GCA_004023785.1 Mungos mungo
GAGACTATAGATGCTGGAGAGGGTGTGGAGAGACGGGCACCCTCCTACACTGTTGGTGGGAATGTAAACTGGTGCAGCCGCTCTGGAGAACAGTGTGGAGGTTCCTCAAAAAACTATCCATAGAACTCCCTTATGACCCAGCAATAGCATTGCTTGGGATTTACCCAAGAGAGACAGAAATGCTGATGCAGAGGAGCACATGTACCCCAATGTTCATAGCAGCACTGTCAACAATAGCCAAAACATGGAAAGAGCCTAAATGTCCATCACCTGACGAATGGATCAAGAAGATGTGGTATATATATACACGATGGAGTACTATATGGCAATGAGAGGGAATGACATATGGCCATTTGTAGGAAAGTGGATGGACCTTGTGGGTGTTATGCTGAGCAAAGTAAGCCAGGCAGAGAAGGACAGATACCATATGTTTGCACTCATAGGTCTAACAGGAAAACAGGAGAGACCTAATGGAGAACACGGGGGAGCAGAGGAGGGAGAGAGAGTTGGGGAGAGAGAGGGATGTAAAACTTGAGAGACTATTGAATGCTGAAAATGAACTGAGAGTTGAAGGGGAAGGGGGGGGGAAAGAGGGGGTGGTGATGGTGGAGGGCACTTATGGGGAAGAGCACTGGGTGTTGTATGGAAAACAAGTTGACAATAAAATATTATGGAAAAAAATAAAAGTGGGGGAAGTAGCCCCAAATTATAATAATTACACCAGATGGGGAAAAGGAAAGGAAGAGCAGAGAGAGAGAGGTTGCAAGCAGGTCCTGGGCCGTCATTTTCCAGCCTAGAGTCAGGCTTAGCCAATGTGGTGTCTGTTTCTCCCCCAGGTACCGTGTGGTGGTCTCATACCCTCCCCAGAGTGAGGCAGAGATCGAGCTGAAGGAAGGTGACATTGTCTTTGTGCACAAGAAGCGTGAGGACGGCTGGTACAAGGGGACCCTGCAGAGGAACGGCCGCACCGGTCTCTTCCCAGGAAGCTTTGTAGAGAGCTTCTGAGGACACGCTCTCCACACCCCACTCCCCAGGAACGAAGGCTCCCTGGTATCCCCAGGGCACAACAAGAGGACGTCAAGGCTGTCCTGGGGGTCCCGGGTCCCTTTCAGAGCTCCTGGCAGGGCCACCCTGGATGGGGGTGGGAGCTCACAACACCCAACCAAGAGCACACCCTGGGGTTGTTCTCTGACAAAATGCTTCCCTCTGCGTAAACTGTTAAGAAATACCTTTGGAGAGAGAAGCTGCTGATGCAGGTTGATTTGCTCTGTGACTTAACTGCTAAGCTGCAGCATTCTTGTTTGCTGCCTATGCAAGGTCGGAAGCTGCAGAAGGGCTGTGGGGGGTGGGCAGTGGGCATTGTGCCCAGGGCATTTGGAAAATGTCTTTATGGGTTGCTCTGGGCTTCTTGTAGGGGGTCCAGATTGCTCCATCACCTCTCTATATACCTCAGTCACCTAGCACCTGGCCACTCAGCAAGGGTGTTCCTGGCCCAGAGCCTTCGCCAGGTCCCCTGAGTCCCTGGGGAAGCCCAGCACGCAGCTCCTGTTAAAGGCGCGAGATCTCACTTGGCTTTGTTTCCTGCCCGTATTATAAGACACATGTTTCGTTTTGCCGCCACTGTCCCTTTGCATTGCTTCTTTCTTACAACATCTTTTTAAAGTAAAGCTGTTAGACTTTCTATATTTCTAATAGGTCATACATTGCCTATTTTTAATACATCTGGTGCTGCCTTTTTGTAAAACCAATAATGAGTTGGTTGAGCTTGAAAGAAAAAAATGTCTGAGATGATAATCAAGTGGGCAGAATTTTTATATTTACCATGTGAATTTTGGAAAACTCTGAAAAGCCCACGTACTCAATATCAGTGTTGGCTACTGTTCCGTGGATAATAGGGAAACCATTTAAGTGGTTGGAGGGAGTTTAGAAAAAGCCAATTTCTTTAAACCCTTACCAAAGCTCCATGCTGTCTAGACAGTGGTAATTATTATTCAAGAACTGGAAACATTTCAAGGAAGGGTCACTATGATTGCCCTTTTTGTGGCAGTAAAAAGAACATGGTCAACCCCAGCCTAGGAAAGCAGAATTTTCCTTTTATTGCTTTAGAGAAAATGACTACAATTAGCATTATCAAAATATGATTTATCACTACTGAAATATGTAGTTTTTAACCACAATTCAGATTTACCATCCTGTGATGGTTTTTTCTTTTTTTTTTTTTTTAAATAAATGTTTCCCTATCAGGCAGTACAAATGTTGGTCTAGAGACTGGAAGTACAATGAGAAGAACAAGGGATTTGAGGCATCGCTGCAGATTTGCAGAATTCAAGGGAGCCAGGAGAAGAAAGAGGAGGAAGGGGCACCTTTGATCCTGGGACCTTGCCCTGGGTTGGGTCCATTGAGGTCTCTTCATGAGCCCAGCAGCCCAGAACTCCCACAGAGACAGACTGGAGAAACCTGGTCATGCAGCAGTCTTGTTCTCAAGAGATTCACACCTTAAGAATACATTCTTATCAGTTCAGAGTCACAAACCATAAGCTCCCTCTCTCTTTATTTTTACAAAGCCACTCAAATTTAAATTAGGCTGACTAAATTAGCCTTTGATAACATAGGATCTCCCTGGTTTTCAAGGATACAGCAAAATCCAGAAGCACATTCCCTCACCTGGTGTCATGCCTTTGAAACACAGAAAACTTATTTCCAGAGTTCCTATTTGGGGATGTGACTTGGCTATTTGTTACTGCCCGGTGGCTACCATGCTGGTGGGATCACACCTAGACAAAAGCCCTTCTCCTCTCCCCAGATAATCACAGATTTAATAGACTTGAGAAATTTGTTCTGAATCAAAGAAAGACAAAATGCAGCTTAAACCCAGAGAGCCCTACATGAGTTAATGACAACCAGAAGGTATCCATTTGCCATTGGTGCCAAATCAGTTGTCTGCCATGCACAAAAGTCATGTGTGTGTTTAAAATCATGCCATTACCAAAAATGTGCATGAATTAACACACTGGGGGAGACACAAGTTCCCCTGTAAGACCAGAACTAACTCACATCCCTGAATAATAAGGAAACCTTTTTATTTATTTTTTTTTTAACAAAGGCAGTTACCAAGCAACAGAATAGACTAACTTGGACCTTCTTTCCTCTCCCAGCCACCACCCACACAATGCTAGTGGTAGGTAGGAATTGATCAACAGCCTAGAAACTGTAGGTGAGGCAGCAGCCCACAGGGCCCAAAATCCCTCACAGCAGAGAGCTGGACAAGTGCCCAGTGCCTTTTCAAGGCATCAGCTGTCCCTTCTTGTGGAAGAGTTATGGCAGGTATGACCTTGGGAAGGAGGAGATGTCATAGGCCTGCCATCACCAAGACATCCTTTCAGGTGGGGCTCCCAGAGAGTAGGGAAGTGCACAACCAGCCCCCATGCTTTAGGCTGTTTTCATACATATTCAGCCAAATTCATGAGCCTTCATGACCAGTTGGCCCACAGACAAGGGCAAGAGCAGAATTTGACCCTTTGGGCTACCTTGCCCTAAAGGACAAACTCATTTTGGTTAGTAAGATGACACCAACACCTTACTTGAACCCTCACTATCTACCCTGGCCCAGCAACTTACACATCTTAGTTATCAGTGGCATTTGGACGCCAAGGTGACTTGCTATGAGGAATGCAGTAAAGTCCATAGGCACCGTTGAGGAAGGTCAGTGGACACTGAAATGATGAGACATCTGGTCCACAGAAGAAGAGTGGGGAGACAGTGGGCAGGCACTTCCCTGGCAGCCTCACAGTATGAATGCCAGACTCTGGCACCCCAAATAAACTCAGCTGCCTGGCTGAGAAGTTCTTTGTACTTTGCACAGTTCACACACACACTCACACACACCAATGTTTTTGTTACACGCAAATGTCAGCGTGTGATTTTGGAAGAATTGACAGTGATGACAAACTATGATGCCTGTGTTTCTGAGTCTTTAAATAAAAATGAACATGGAGAGGTCTTGTGTCTGGATGATGGGAGCAGTGAGGTTGGGGCAGAAGCTGAGAGGGTCTGAGCAGAAATGCCCAAGTGGATAGAAGCATGACAGGGCAGGTGTCACCCTGAGTCCCTGCTAGTCATCCCATTGGCTTACCCCTCCACCACCTCAGAGTGTTTCCATATGCAGAACACAGGGTAGTGGGAGACCAGGGATATCCAGACAGCCATCTCCAGCACATGCCAGAGATCCACTGGCTGGGCAGTAAGCATTGAGCCACAGGCTGGTGGGTGTGCAGACCTCTGGCCCCCCTTCAGTGGCTCATTTGCCTGGAAGGTAGGGTGACTTTCTGCAGACCACTCAACTTCCTATCTTGTGGGAAAACATTTTGTGTCAGTGGTTACTCAAGTCCATCAATTCCAGAAGTGCCTGGAATTGGCCCCCAAGACCAGCATATTCATGGCTGTGGCCGTGCCCTTGTCTCTCTGGCCCTCACAGTGCCCAAGCTTTAGGGAGCTGTTCTCTGAAGCACAAGGAGAAAAGTTCTGGAATCCACCAGCAGGAGGGCATCAGGAGGCCACTGACCTCCAGAAAAGTGGGCCTGTCGCAAATTAGCCAGACAGCTCCACCAGCCTGAAACATTCCAAGGCACATCTTGAAGTAGGCTTCTACTGACTTCTTAGCCAAGACACCCACCCATATTCTTTCACTATCACATATATGTTTGACCTGGAAGAAAATTTATCAAGGAGCCACTTTACCCTTCTATAAAAACTAAATGAATGTATATAAGCACAGGTTATGGGTGCAATGTACAGTGAGGACCCAGCACTCTAATAAGGAAGTACACTACATGCTCACTAACCCTCCCAGCCCTTTCACTCTCAGTGAAAGATACTCTTATCATCTTTGACTAGATGAACAATGAAAGTTAGAAGAGGTGAAGTAAATTGCCTCAGGTCAGAGAGCTTATGGAATACTATGACCCAGTCTCAAGACTACTCCAACTCCAGAAGCTGGACCCTAAACCCTCTATACAAATAAAATGTCAAGCATGAGAGCATGAGAAGAGGGGGCTAGACAACATGTAAGGAGCGCCCACCACAATTTTCCAGGAAAGGGTGCCTGGCAGCAAAATGTGCAAGTCTGTGAGGCAAGGACACCCGGACTATAGAGGTGAACATGACAACCTCACAGGGCCTGGTGCCATTTTACTTTCAACATATAACTTCCTTCCATACTCACCAAGCAAACAGAACTAATTTCCCTTTGCTGGCTTAATACCCACAGGGAGAACAGTGTTCTAATCAAGAAAGCTCAACCACTCAGCCTGCAAGGACATTTGTCACCATCCACCAGTGAGCTGAACCTCCAGCTGAGGCCTCAGTCCTTGTGGGTTTTATGATGAGTCACATCTCTGCCTCTAACTTACAGGGTGGCATATCTACACTGGGGGAGCTTTGGGTCTTCTTTCTTGGGGAGAAGCTCCATGGGCCAGCATTCATTTAAATGTCTGCATGAAGAGGCATACTGGCTGCTCCCAGGCAGGCAATAGGGAGTGAGAACAGCCAGCTCTCAGCAGAGCAGCTGGGACATCACACAACTGGCCATTAACAAGATGGGCTAAACTGGGAGAGGTGCCCAAACAGAGTTGTGTGAAGATTCATGGGAGAGGAAACCAAGCCCTTTGGAGGCCTCCCTGTAAATCTCTTCCTAAACTGTGTTTTTTAGAGAGTGAGCGAGGCCAGGGTTTGGGGCCTTTCCAAATGGAGGGGCTGACATACTATTCAAATTCTTTTATTTACAACATCTTCTTGAGGTATGATCCTTATTCCCATTTCATAGATGAAGAAATCAAGACTGTAAGAAATCAAGACTGTATATTATTAGCTCTGAGTTAAATGAGTGGAAGAGCCAGGACTTCTGACATCCAATACTCTGGTTCTTTCTTGAATGTAGCAGAAATCCTAAAAATGATGGTTGTAGCAGCCAACACTTACTGCTGTCAGCTCTAACCACCTTTTGAGGTGGGTGCTGCTATTGTACTATTTATAGGTGGAAAATCAGAGGCAACACAAGGCCTGATGCCTGGTGTGACACCACACACTAGGATATTGGGGAGCCGTGGTTGACACAGGCTTGAATGCTGGAGGAGTTTGTGCTCAGTCCCATAAGTGGGAAACCATTGATGGTTATTAGCTGATGCAGCCAGCTCTAAACTGTGTCTGAGGAAACACACTCTGGATCCTTACTAGAAGGAAGGAAGGACTAAACTTTTCTAGTTCCCTTCCAATGCTGAGATAAGTGCTTCTCCTCTTGCTTAGACACGACATGCAGAGACAGGACACAGCCTTTCCTCATAAAGCCTGCGGTGCTCAGAAAAATGTTGAGACCTGAATTCCTCCTTCTTTAAGCCAGTTCCCACCACTGGCTTGGTCTCACAGACCCTGTCCCCATCTTTATGGATCTTGTAATGATCCTTGTTGATTTGAACATGTTGGAGTACTCATCTCATTTTCACTTGATATTACCCTTCTTAGTAGCTATCTTAATCTCCCAAAAGGAGTGTATCTTGGGCTTGTGAGCTGGGGGTGTCCTGATTTAAGCCAAGCTGTTGTCATCCCAACATCCAAGACTGGCCTTGATATGCTGAGGTTTATCCCTCAGTGCCATTTTCCAGAACCAGAATTGGGCAATTTTTCTTTTGTCCATGTTGCTGGCTGCCTGTGCCGACCATTGGCTTCTCTCAGAACTAGTCCTGTGTTCTGACAGGCTACACCAAAGTCAACTGGCATACTGAGGATTAAACCTCTGACACCCAAAAATGTTGACAGTCTGTCATTATTATTTGAAAATATCAGAAAACCAACTGAAATAAATAAAAAGGGGAAGATTCTTGACTCAAGTAACTGAAAAGCCAAGGGCAGCCATCTGGGATAAGTGAAAGTGATGGGGTGGTTCTGGTTGTTTCAATGACTAAGGAAACTTACATCGTTTTGCTGGTGGAAACATCTTACAGTATGTAGAATGTCATGCCCAAAATATTAATCATATATCCACTAAGAAACTAGATTAAGTATATTTTATTTCAGGTACAACTGGATCCAGGTTCTCATATGCTGTTCTTGGGTATCTCTTGACTTTCTTGTCCTCCATATTTGCTCCTTTTTTGCAGGCTTTCCCTACCACCCTCAGGTTTGGGGTGACTAACACCTTAGCCACTCCTGCAGAGAGTTTCTTGTTCTCAGTGGTCCCAGACAAAATCCTGGGATTGACCCTACAGGTTCAGGGTGGGCCCTTGTGTATCTCCCTGACTCAGCCATTATGAACAGAGGGCAGGAATTTGCTAACTGATGGGACCTTAGATAAAGGCTGTCCCTGAGCTCTCACTCAGCCAAACCACATAGATTAAAGACAGAGGCAAGAGGACACCCCTATAATGCAGGTGGCAAAATTTAAGGAGATTGTTACTGGCCAGCTCAACGCAGCAGGTGCCCACTCCACATGGCTACATCTATCCCACCCCCAGGACACTGGCCCTAGAAACATCCTAGCAAAATCTGAGAAGATGGACTATCAACAGGAACCATATTTCTGAAGGTGAGACATAAACACCATATCCCAAAAAAGTCCAATAAGAAATATCAGCAGAGTTGGACATCAATATGTACTAAAATTCTGTTTGGAAGTAGTCACATCCTTCAATGTTCTAAAAAGTAGAACCACACACAGAAAGAAAGTGTCATGGAGGAAGTTTATCCATCTGTGCACCTTTGTTGGCTCCAGTCTTCATCCATCCATTCACTGGAGCACTCATAGGTGCCAGGCTGTACCTACAGTCTGAGGAAGGGTATATGAAGGATGAAGTTTACAATCTGGAGAGGAAGGCCAGCATTGAAGGAGTAACTAGAAACATGAAAAGCCCTATGCCTGAGAACAGGCATTGGTAGCACATGGCAGAGGGATCCAGCCCACTCAAAAACGAGATTCAAGCTGCTTCCTGCCTGGAGATTCTTGGCAAGAATGAGCAATGCCAGTGCAGCCGGGAAAGAGCTCCCTCCTGCCCAGAAGGGTGTAAGCACATTTCTGTAAGCACAAATCTGAGGATGTGGCCCATTTTATCATGGCCATTTCAGGACATTTCCTCTACATATGTGTACCTTCTCTCCATCCCTCCCACTTGTACTTATTTATTCAGTGCGTGTTTCCTAAGATTCCTTGTGCCAAGCACCAGCATCACAGAGAAGAATGGAGCCAAGACAATCCTTCTCAAGATGCCAAGCATCCCTGGAGCTTCTGCCTGATGGTACCTTGGTCAATCAGAAAATACTGTATGGTGCTATGGAAATAGTGAGCAAACCCATGATGCCTGTGTTAACTTGCTTGCCATAACGAAATACTACAGAGTGGGTGACTTTCACATTTACGTCCTACCATTTTGGACGCTGGAGGTCTTAGGTGTCAGCAGGGTGGTTTCTCCTGAGGCCTCTCTCCTTGGCTTATAGATGGCCACCTTCTCCCTGTGCCTTCACATGGTCTTCCTCTGTGTGTATGTATGTCCAAATTTCTTCTTCTTATAAAAACACAGTCATATTGGAGTATGGCCCACTCTCACAACCTCCTTTTAACTGAATTACCTCCTTAAGGATCCTGTCTCCCAGTATAGTCACATATGAATTGGGGAGGACACAACTCAGCCTGTAACAGTGCCTATGCTCATGGAGACCACGTTGTAATGAAAAAGCCAAAAGTTACCTAATTAGGCAATAGCTACTAGGCAAAAAAAATTATAACTAAGCTCTGTACAAAGCACAGAGGGGTCACAAGACGAATTGCATCTACTTGCAGGGAGAGCACCATGGCAGTGTCTTTTAAAGAAAGGGAAGATTGTTCTGGTGGATAGTCAGCACACACAAGTACCCATAGGGGCAGGAAAGAGGTCAGTTAAGCTGTGGGGAGGGGAGAAGGGAGAGGAGTGAGGCAGGGGAGAAGAGAAGAGTAGGGTCAGGGAGGGACTGAGATGAGAATGGGCAGGCAAGCAGAGGTGAGCCTTCTAGGCCAAAAGCAGAGTATTCCTCTGAAGAGTTTATAAGGAGTATGGCACATTCATATCAGTGTTTTAAAGCTCCCTCTGTGGGCAAGGTACTGAATGGATCATATGAATGTGAGGAAGACAGTGAAGAAGCTACTGCAAAGTTCCAGGAAAGAGGTGGTGGTTGGTGTCCTTGCATAGGGTGGAGGCAAGGACATAGGGAGAAATGGGCAGACCAGAAGGGTCTCTCCAATAAGCCGAGCCATGGTGGAGGCTGAGGAGGAGGCTGTCCATAAGTCCCAGAGGGAGACCACTCTGAGATAACTCTTTTCTCATTTGCAGTTATTTCTTTACAAGACTGTGAAGTACCAGAGGAGGTGGCGGGGGTGGGAGATGGTGGAAGAGAAGGGAGGATGCCTGGGAAACTTCTCAACCATGGGCCTATATATTAGTCAGAGAAACAAAGCCAGTAGGATATATATAGACATATAAGAGGAGGTTTATTACAGGAATTGGCTCACACAATTATGGAGACTAAGAAGTCCCATGATCTGCCGTCAACAAGTTGAAAAACCAGGAAAACCTGTGGGGTAATTCAGCCCATGTCTAAAGGCCTGAGAGCTAGGAGCTCCAGTGGCTGAGGGCAAGAGAAGAAGAACATCCAGCTCAAGAAGAAAGAGAGAGAATTCACCCTTCCTTTGTTTCTCTGTTCTCTTCATTGTCAACAGATTGGATGACATCCATCCACATTGGTGACAGTACATCTTCTTTACTCATCTACTGACTCATATGCTAATCTCTTCCAGAAACACCCTCACAGACATGCCCAGAAATAAGATTTTATCAGATATTTGGGCCTCCCTTCACCCAGTCGAAGTGACACATAACATTAAAAATCCCAGCCATCATAGTCCATCAGTATTCCCTGGTTAGCAGGCCCAAGGGGCCCACACAATGGTGAGGGCGTTTGCTCAAATGAGAGGCCAGACTCCATCCCTCAGCCTCTGCCTCTCACCTGCGCTTCTTCTAGGTCATGCTTTGGCTCAGATGCTGATGGTGATCTGAGGCTTCATTTCTATTCCTGGCCAGGACAGAGGTTCTGACTTTCCACAGCCCCTTCTGAGCAAAGCAGCTAGCAAAGCGTACACAGTGGTCGCATTGCTGCGTGTCATGTGCCACCCCTCAGCATCCTGATCCCATCCATCTGACCAAGAGCCGGGCCCTCTGGCAACAGCAACAGGGGATGAAGTTCTGTTCACAGGCAAGCCAAGCAGGGGCTCAATACTTGCAAACTGCCAAAACAAGAAGTTTCCCTCTGGGGGCTCTGAATGCAAGACAGAGGAGGTAGTGACTTACAGCGAAGCACACAAGAGCAAAGGTGGAGAAAGATGTGACGCAGGGGATGTGGACACCTGCATCCTAGAATTCTTCTGTGTCCTCATCCGTGGTGATGTAAGTGCATATGAAATACAAGTGCTTGCTCAGCTGGATCCACGCATAGCGCTTTATACACATTTTCTCATTTCTGTCCCCACATCAGCCTGATGCAGCAGGAAGTTTTACATGTCCATTTCACAGATGGGAAAACTAAGGCAGAGTGCAAACAACTCTGTTGAGTCTGTGGCAAAGCAGTGCCACTGAGATTCAAACCCAGACAGTCTGGCTCCAAAGGCCACACTCTAAAGCCAGAGAGACCTGGCTGAGCGGCAGTTGGCAGCATCCTCATCTGACTTCCAATGTACAGTACCAACACGGAGGCATTAACTGGAGGCCCTCACATATGTCTCTTTGCTCTCTGAAGCCTGACTCAGGGCTAGAGAACGATGTGGGTTCCCTCTGTGGTGTCTGATGTCAGAATCCCAGAAGGCCCATGTGCCATGTGCCCCCACTTGTGTGATGATGAAAATCCCTCCCCACTGCAGGTGTGCCTCTGTCCAGGCCCACAGGCTGGTGCTTGGCTACCTGGGAGTGGTGTCTTTACAACCAGGCTGAGAGAAACTGCTCCCCATGCTTGGAGAAGTTCAGGCCAGCCACTGCTCTGCTGGGGCTCAGGACTGAGACAAGGCCAAGGCACCCACATGGAGGTAGGGCCCCAGGGGAGAGAAGACAGAGTGAGGAAGACTGGGGGTCAGGGGCCAGGTTCTAGACCCACATCTGCCCCACTGGCTTTGTGACTCTGGGTGAGGCTGGGGCCAGGACACCTCATTAGCTGTTTGATCCTCTTCTGTTGAATTGACCAAACATCTTAGTTGACACTTTCTCTGTACCTGGATGCCTGCTTATCCCCTCAGATAAGGAGAGTGGCCAAAGAGATTCATATATGCTGGAAGAATGCCTGCTCACAGCATTTCTGCCCTACTGTCAGGCTGGCACAAGGCACAGACACTCATCCCATCACTGCCTTGGACACCAGAATGGGGCCCTGGCAGTGAGCACTGTCTGCAGAGGTGGGCCTTCCACCCTCTTTTAGGAACCCAACCTTGCTTTCTTCTGTCAAAGAGCCTGGAGGACTCGTGTTGGCTCTTACTTCATACTTGTACTCTGTCACTCCATCAGATGCCCCGAAAGAGCACTGGGCTGCAGCTGACTGCTCAAGGACTCTCCAAGGCATACAGCCCACATGGACACTGGCTGTCAATCTGCATGTCTGTGCTCAAAGTGTCTAGAAGGCAGGACCACACCCCAAGTCAGTCAGCCCAGTTGAGGGGTGACATGGGGGAGAGAAACAGAGATTGGACCCTCATACCCTTAGGTCTTGGCTTTCCACGCAGAGGTCTTGTGACCACTTGTGCCATAGAACACTAGGTAGGAAGTTCACCAAGGCCACCGGGGAAGGCCTTGCTGAGGCCATAGAATAGATTCTGGGTCTCCAGGTGCCAAGGGCAGAAGAAGAAGTAGATTAATTCCAGGCAACACAGCCTCAGTCTGAGGCTGATTTATGAACCAATGCCCATGACCACTTTGACCTTACTGCCTCCAAGCCCTGCAGAAACAGAGAGGATACTCTCCTGCACATCCCCGCCTCCTGGTCGTATGAGAGCCCATGCCCACCATGCAAATCTGGAAATCCCCATCTCCTATGATAATGAAGTGGGGTGACGTGAGTCTCAACATAGGAACCAGTTCTAGGTGGGATTGCCCTACCTTCCTTCAACCTGTGCTGCTTGTTTGGCCCCATGAGGTGTCTGCCTTGTTCTGGAAACTCTCACTTTGGCTCTAGCTGTGACACTCTCTCCTGAGGGTCCCTGGGTTCCCATGGTTCCTCTCTCCCTGTTGTTCATGATGGCTTTGTGTGCTTTTGCTCTCCAAAGGCCTCCTGTGACTAAGGGGCTCTCACACTTGTGCCTCGGCCTCCCTCCTTCTGAGTCTCCCTGCAAGATCTGGCTACTGGCTGGACATGTCCACTGTCCATTGCACAGGTACCCTGTGCATCCCAGTCTCAGCTAGTGGGGTCCAGACAGAGTCCAGGGGCTGCCCTCTACAAGTCCATCCTCCTCTTCGGAAAACTCACCAATCTCCATGTTCTGCAGGCATGTATGCCTTCTAACCTGCAGCCCCTGCTCCCACCAGGTGTACACAGCACAGTGCAATCAGTCAGGGTGCTGTGCCTGGTCTTTAAGGAATTTTCATTTCATAAAGTCACCTCTGCCCAGCCTCTCTCCTGGTCTGTTACAGTCACCCTACCTGGTCTCCTTATCCTCTGCTGTGCATCTCTTTATCTCTATGCTGAGCGTTTTCTGAGAATCCTTCACTGCAGGGCCATGCTGAGGTGAGGCAGGAGCAGGTGTGCAGAGGCTGACTCAGAGAAGGTGAGGAGCCAGCCCTGCAGGAAGTGGTGAGCAAGGTGGGTACCCAGGGAGCCTTCAGGCCCACAGTCTCTGCTTTCTAGCTCCCGGGGTGTGCCTCTCTCTGAAGACCTGTATGAATGGATGCCCCTGAGATCCACCTACTGACAAGACTCCTGTCCCACCCCTGCCTCCTTTCCTGAGCCACCGATGTGGCTGTCCATTTTTTGAAAGCTAAATGGTCCTCTGGGCCCCACTTTGCATCCTATCACTTACTGCAGCCATTGCCATGACCACCAGCTTTGGTGAGTGTCACCTGGCTGTGCCTCTCATTGGCTGTACCTCTGTGCCAAGAAGTCACCCCAGTGAGGGAGACTACAGTCCACTTAATGCACAGAAACCTAGAGGTAGAAGGGGACATTTGGACAGATGTCCTCTCAAAACTCCTTTTGTGGGAGACACTTCTGAGACATCCCTTCTTCCCTGGATGGCTGTCCATGTCTTCTACTCCTGTTCCCTTGAGTTACTGCCCACAAGAAAGCAGTAACTTTCTTATACCATTGCCCAATCTAAACACAAAGCCTCATTTTTTTTACATCTTCCCAACACACACACACACACACACACACACACACACACACACAGCCCTGTCTCCTCCCAGCACTCCTGGAAGATTAGCAGAAAGAGTACTATGTGGTGGCAGGAGAGGCAAGGCAACCATGGAGGTTGTAGTCTGTGCCCCTCCCCTGCCCGGGGCCAGCCTACAGCTGCGAAGGTTGTGGTTGGAGGTACAAGGAAAGAGCCATTGTGGGCAGATCAAGCCAACTCCCAGCCCATCCTGTGGTCACTTCCTCCCTACCCAGGGGGCCCATAGGATGCTGGATACTGGCAGCCCATCTGAGGCCCTGGCAGCCTCAGGAATGGTGGGCCTTTCTACTCCCAGGGTGTCTTCCCTCCCCAACCCCCATCAGAGTTCTCAGCTCCACCTGGAGCAAGAACAAGAGAAGGACCTTCAAATGGACATATCCCCATGTCCCTCAGGAAGGCAGCCAGCCCAATTTCTGGCTCCTCCATCAAATGCTCTCAGGACTCTGAGATTTGTTTAAAACTTAAACTCCACATCAAGCTCCCCTGGCTAGATTCCGAGCTTATGTAACTCCCTGGGAATTCCCATGTGTTGGGCTGGCTCTTCCTAGAATCTATTATGATTCATAACTTGGTTCCAGATGCAGAGCCTGAATGCAGCTCTGAGCTGGTAAATATGGAGCATCTGCCTTGGACTCAGAGAGTCATGTTATAAAGCACAGACCAGAGCTGTTAGGAAGAGGTAGCTCTGGGAGTGTCAGATGCCCATAGCTGCCCATCCACCCCTGCCACACCCAATTCCAGTGAATTAAGACCTGCAAACAGCTCTGACCTCCTCAGTGAAAGGGCAGCATTCATGGAACTGTAATGATTACGTTCAGGACAAATTCCTGTGTCTGGAGACCAGTCTGTATCTGGGCCAGCCAGAGAGCTGGGGGGAAGGTGCAGGTCATAGGGGCTGTCCCTTAAGGTGGCCCCTCCCCACCATGTACAGCTCTCTCTACCCACAGGCCTTGGACATGGAATGTACTTCATACTTCCCATCCAGGCCCAGAATCTGCATTCCCAACCAGAGCAGACAAGCGCGGGCAACCCACAGTGGGCTTGTGCATAGTCATAGCAGGACTGGTGCTTTCTTCCCCACACTTTCCACTTCCAGTCACCATGGGATCAACTGACATCTGCAAGTCCTCTTGTAGTTTTGCTGCATTGTGTGAAGTTGCAATCTAGGCCTTGGGCCTATGGGAGGAGGACATGTACTCCCACCCCGGGCCCTGGGCAGCTGGGCTGCTCACAGACATCGTTCTCTAAATTCTTCAGCTGGCCTCCTCCTCTCCAATCTTGCAAAGCCTCTCCTTTCCTCCCCAGTTCCCATTCCCTCTCCCTCTCACATGCATGTTCTCCCAGAGACACCCAGGATGCAGAACCAACCACTTCTGGGCAGTTCCTGCACCCAGTGATCTTCCTGGTGGCAGAATGTGAGTCCAAGGATGACATGCACCCTCTAAATCACCTGTGGCCTCTAAGACTGAATGCCTCTGTCCCTGGGCCTGGATCTGCGCTCAGACTTGGTGTCTGGCTCAGTGTGGTGGCTTAAGGCAGGAGATGTTCTCTAAGCTTAGGCAGAAGCCTTAATGGAAACTTGGCAGCATCTAGCAGCCAATGACCGCGAGCTTGGCACATGTGACCCCACACTGTATGCCTCAGACCATCTAAATGTAGATTAAAGAAGGTTTGGAGGCAATGGCTGAGAGAAGAGGGCTGATGCAGACAGCAGGCATTGGGACAATGCTGGGGCCTCCCCTCTGTGTGTGGAATAGAGATGCAGTCTGCCCACTGCTACCTGCCTGCACTTTGTGAGCTGCCATGCCCCTGCCAGCAAGCCCAGGTGGAGATGGCCACTCCCCAAATGACAGGAGCAGCTAGCAGCATGGCACAGCTTTCCCATCCTCTCCCGTATCCCTGATATCATACCCACATCCTCACTATGGGACTTGGGAAGGCTGGAGTCCCCCCACCCCCACCCAGGAGGCCCACATTCCCAGCACCTCCACATGGCCATTGACAGCAGAAACGTTCCTACTAAGGGCAAGGTATACTTTGACTTAATCACCTGTTCATGCTCTGCACCCTCAGCTCCAAAATCTCTAGCTGAATGTTTTGATTTACAGACCTTCCCTGAGGCTTACAGACATGGGAGCAATCCTCTGAGCCAGGCAGCAAGTGGCCTCCCTGCTTCCCACTGGACACCCCCTCCTCTGCAGAGGAAGACCAGCATCTTGGGATGCAGACTCTGGGCCACAGGCTCTGGAACCTTTGAGGCCCCCAGACTGCTGATCCCACTTGGCCTCAGCATCCCTACTGTGCAGGGGCTCCTAGCCTGCACAATCTGGCCTTCAGAGCTCATTTCACAGGTGTTTTCTGGGTGAGAAAGAGCGAGGTCCAAGTGCTGAGTCCCTACTGACAATGAGAGTTCAGGTCAGGGACTGTTCAAATGTGGATGTGGCAGATATGGCAGACCAATTCTCAGGTCTAAGGATGAAGTGGCACAATCTTTGTAAAGTGCCTTGTGCAGGAGAGGCCTCCCAGGCCCTTCTGATTTTCCCCAGCACAAGGACTATGGAACCCCCCAGTTGGGCCTGAACAGAAATTCAGGCCCAGAACAGAAACTCAGATACGGAGAATTAGGCTCACAGGCTGTGGGGGTTGTGTGCACAGAGAACCTGGCCCCCCCCTTTTAAGAGAAGATGTCTGATGTCTGCATATGGGGTGGCGGCCTGCAGCTTGCAGCTACCGCCTCTCACCCCAGGGCCTGCCCCCAAGACAGCTCAGGGATGAGGCCATCATTACTCACCACATCAAGGCAGCAGAAATGAGGTGAAGCTGTCCTGCAGGCGAAAACCATGGCTGGCCCCTCCAGGAGTCCCTGAGCTTCAAAATGGGGCCAGAAGTGTGAGGCGCAGCCAACTGCAGCACAAGAGCTGGCACGCAGCTCACCAGTAATTAATGCAAATTTCCTTGTCTCCTGCCTTCAGATGAAGATCTCTTCAACAATGGTCGCACTTTCCAAAAATGGACAGTCCAATTATTTTCCCATAATAGCTTTTTTCAGTGTAAAAAATAGTTCACCATTGCTCCTCATCAGTCAAAACAGATGCCAATTGCTGTGGGGGCGGGTGTGTAGCATTCGTCCCCTCGCCCTCGCTAAGTGCCTGTTCTCAGCTTAATGAGTGGCAGTCTAGGCCCTTTCACAATTGAGTGAACAGTGATGATAGACACTGCTGAGCTGACCTCCCCATCAAAGAGCTTCTAGGAATGCTAGCCCCACCCCTGGCCCCCCAGGCCCAGAACCAGCCAGAACCACTGTGCCTTGCTTTAGAAAGGTTGACCCTCCTGTGCAAAGAGTTGCAGAAGCCCCGACGATCCCACCCCTCATCTGGAAGCTGGTGCCCCTGCAGCCCACCTCCCCTGCCCAGGGCTACCCAGTCCACCCCACTTCAGAAGCTATCTGTGCCCCCTTTTGTTTCTTGGTCTGCCACCCTCTTCAGCAGGAAGACACACAGGGGCTGGGATGTGGTTCATGCTCAGTAAAAGCTTGATAGGCTCACTGATCATCAATAGGTCGATCTGAGGCCTTGTAGGGACCTCTGCTAGAATATTTCTCCTCACATCTTCAGTGTTACCTCAGCAAGGAAGGCCAGCTAGGTCAATGGAAACTAAAAACCCAAAGGTTTGGTGCCCACGGTGTGAAGGTTCTGGCCATTTGCTCTGTTGAAGCGCGTTAGCAGGTTTAGAGGAGGGACAGGCCTGTGCCTTGACTCTTTTCCTGGCCCCATCTGTGGGATGCAAGAGAGATGAGATCTCACAGTGCCCTTGGGACCTGGGACCTGTCTGCTCACTCATCGAATTTGCATCTTGGCCACACTCTGGAATCACATGGAAGCTTCCCAAGGTCCCAACACCGGGCTCACCCCCTTCTTGTCCCAACAAGGGGTCTAGGGTGGAAGCATTCCAGATGACCTAATTTGCACCTCAGGTTAACACCCTCTGCTTACATATAGCAGCTCCAGGGACACGTTCACAAACGCTCCACACAAATTGTGCCATGTCTGGGATGAACTCATGAGGCAGATCTCAGATTCTTTGGGGCTCTAAAATCTGTGAGTGCTGGCTGAGCATATATATGTCCCCTAAGGGAAGTTGAGGAAGACTGGATCAAAGTACTCTGGCACTGGGTCTCATGCTATAACTTCAGAGAGGCAAATGCAGTTAAAACTGGTCCCACTGTGGGGAGCCTGGGTGGCTCAGTAGGTTTAGCGAATCCAACTTCAGTTCAGGTCATGATCTCACAGTTTGTGGGTTTGAGCCCCGCTTCAGGCTCTGTGCTGACAGCTAGCTCAGAATCTGGAATCTGTCTTCAGATTCTGTGTCTCCCTCTCTTTCTGACCCTCCCCTGCTCACACACACACACACACTCTCTCTCTCAAAAATAAAACATTAAAAAAATAGTCCAGCTGCCAAGGGGCTGCTCCATTGAGCCGTGCCTGGTCTATGACTATATTCTCAACCCAAAGTTTTGTTTCTCTAACTTGCCTCATCAGAGTCCTTAAGCAAAGTCCCTAACAAATAACCTTCAGGATAGAAAAAAAATATGAGCAAGTACATATGGGCAATTGTTTTCCTTTTCTAGTTTCAATCTATCTAGCACACATCTCTTTCTAACCCTGATACAAGAACTATTTGCATAAAAGTCTATTTCTCCTGCTAAATGGTATGCCCCTAGAGGGAGGGAATCATTAACTGCCCTCCGCTTTTTAGCATTACACATAATCTTAGCTGTCAGCATCTGAGCACTGCACGTTTTACCAGAGATCTCATTTAATTTTAATAGCTCCCTGCACACAAGCACTCTTGTGCTGTGTTACTGATGGGAGAGTGGAGGAGCAATGAGGCCAGGCCTTCTCAGAGGCTTCATGACCAGCCATCAGCTGAGCTGAGAGTCAGACCCTCCACGCGACCCCCAGAACCCATGTATTCAGACCCACAAACCAGATGCATCTGTAGTTTGTCCTCTCTGAGAGGAAAGGCGTCTGCTTTAAGAACCATCATTGTGTGATTTCTGACAGCCATTCTCATGATTAACATTAGTAAGTGAAATTGTATGTCAAGCAAATATGAATACACTGAATTAAAATCTCCCATTGAATTTCACTTACATTTTAAAAAATGCATTCTTGGGGAGCCTGGGTCACTCAGTCGGTTAAGCATCGCACGTCCATTCAAATCATGATCTCACAGTTCACAAGTTTGAGCCCAAATAGTGCTCTCTGCTGTCAGCACTGAGTTTGCTTCCAATCCTCTGTCTCCCTCTCTCTCTCAAAAACAAAAATAAAATGTTAAAAAAATTTTAATGTATTCTCACAGAGTGTTTTGTGTTCCACTACATATATGTTACTCCACAATTCACCCAAACTTTTATTTGATCACTGACACATACATTATTCCTACTGTTAAAAAGAAGAATCCATGCACAAAGAAGGGCCCAGAGCAGGAGACATCTCCTTAAGTTCTCCCCCACATCCTTCTAGTGGTTGGGGACATCAACTGGTCTCCAGCATCACTTTTGACTCCAAAATGCTATGTTTGCACCCCTTTTTAAAAAAGAACAGATATGATACTCTCTTTCAGCCATCTAAGATGCTGAAAGGAAAGAAGGCTAAAGGGAAGAAGGTGACCATGGGCCCTGCTGTCATGAAGAAGCAGGAGCCAAGAAGGTGGTTAATCCCCTGTTTGAGAAAAGACCCAAGAATTATGGCATTGGATAGGGGACATCCAGCCCCAAAGGGGCTTCACTTGCTTTGTCAAATGGCCCACTACATCCAGCATTATAGCAGAGGGCTATTCTCTAGAAATGTCTAAAAGTACACCCTGTTGATTAACCAGTTCACCCAGGCCCTGAACCTCCAAACAGCTACTCAACTGCTTCAGCTGGCCCATAGATATAGACCAGAGACAAAGCAAAGGAAGAGCAGAGACTGTTGGCCAAGGCTAAGAAGAAAACTGATGGCAAAGAGGATGTCCTCACTAAGAAAGCACCCGTCCTTCGAGTAAGGGTAAATACTGTCACTACTTTGATGGAAAATAGGAAGGCTCAGCTTCCTAGGTGGTGATAGCCCATGATGTGGATCCCATTGAGCTGATCCTGAATGCCCTCTGTGGTAAGCTGGGGGTCTCTACTGCATTATCAAAAGGAAGGGCAGGCTGGGGCGTCTGGTCCACAGGAAGACCTGCACCACTGTCACCTTCAAACAGGTTAACTCAGACGACAAAGGACTTCTGGCTAACTGGTGGAATCTCAGGACCAATTATAAAGACACACATGATGAGATCTGCCATTATTGGGGAGCCAACGTCCCAGGTCCAAAGTGGTGGCTCCATTGCCAAGTTAGAAAAGGCACCAGGCTAAAGAACTGTCCACCAGACTGGGCTAAATGGACGCTGTTGAATTTTCTATACATAAAAGCAATATAAGGTTCTCTTTTAGGAAGTGCCAAAAAAAAAAAAAAAACAGACACATACTGAAAATGTATTAATTACATTTGCATGGATGTCATCCAGTAAGTTATTTCATTGACAGTTATCCCAGAACCCTGACAGGCAGAAAGAAACTGGGTGTTCCACACATTTTTGTTGAGGGTACGAGGATGTTGCTTTCTTACCACTGTTGCCTGCTGCAGTAGCCCAGAGCACTAATTGTGCACCTTAATTCTAATAAATGGTCCAAATCTGCAGATGGGGGGGAGGGGGAAGGGCAGGCCTCCAAGCCCAGCAGGACCAGGCATGGGAAATGTGATAATACAGTCTCCAGGTCAGTCTGTGACCTCTGTCCTTCATCTAGAGGCCCTTTTTGTTTTAAAATTTTTTTTTAATTTTTATAATTTATTTTTGAGAGACAGAGACAGAACGAGGAGGGGAGGGTCAAAGAGAGAGGGAGACACAGAATCCGAAGCAGGCTCCAGGCCCTGAGCTGGATGTCAGCACAGAGCCCGACAGGGGCTTGAACCCACAAACCGTGAGATCATGACCTGAACCAAAGCCGGAAGCGGGACGCTTAACTGACTGAGCCATCCAGGCGCCCCTAGAAGCCCCTTTTGAAAATCAGGTTTCACTGACCTGAAGGGGAATGGGAATATGTAGTCTAGTGTAGGAGCTGCATTCCTCCACATGCCTGGGGCTTCGAAGTTCACTGAAATACATGGGTGAGGACATGGGAAATTTGGATTCCAGGACCCTCTGGGCTTAGGAAGAGCACTACATTTAAGTTCTCTGTGTTGGGTGGCTTGGAGTTGGGGCCCTGAGACTCTAGGTGCCATCTCAGACCAGCAGGTGGTGGCTAGTGGCTGTCCTATGGGGAGTCGAGGGACAGCTGGCAGTAGTCTCTGGCACAGGAGAGCAGGATGGGGCACTTGCCCCTCATGCACATAATTTGCTTCTCACAGAGGGGCTTCTAAATGTCCTTTCACCCAAGATAAGTCAAACAATGTCACATGTATTAGTTATGATATTAGTTATAGTTAGTTATAATGTGAAATTAGCCATCAGTTAGTCAAGGAACACATCTTTCTGCTTTCTGATTGCTCATAAGGACAAAATCTTTCTGAATGAGATGCGAGAAGTACCTCAGAAAGCAAGTCGGAGACAATGCCATCTGCAGCTGTGGGTGCACGAGAACCCAAGACCCTGCACGTGCATCGGCCTCCCCGATCAGCAATCTTCACTGGGAACGTTGCGGGACCGGCTGCTACTGCTGTCAGGAGGCCATCAAGCAGGCCAGAGGTGGATGACTCCTTTGCACCTGGTTAAAGTGGCAGATATTCTCTCTGCCTCCGGTTCCAGGAAGAGAGGGGGCATCAAGGCACCAGGGTCCTATCTCCCATTGTCTCACAGTGATGACAAGAGACATTCCTGCTCCATCTTCCTGTGGGGTCCTTGCCCAGTTCATTCTCTCACCAGCAAGATCTGCCCTGGGTGAGCCTCTGGGGAGGCAGGCCCATGGACCCTCTAACCAGCCCATGCCTGCATGGATGGAGCCACAGGGACAGCTACGACAGGACACCTGGCACGTGTCTTGAGGGCAAGTGACTGTGGGAGGTGAAGGCCATGCTGCATGGTGTCCCTTCTTTCAGGGAAGATGAAGATGGCATAAGAAGGGCGACATGAGGGGTACCTGGGTTCAGCATCTGACTTCGGTTCAGGTCATGAGCTCATGGCTCGTGGTTTTGAACCTCACATCGGGATCTGTGCTGATAGCTCAGAGTCTGAAGCCTGTTTCAGAATCTGTCCCCTTCTCTCTCCACCTTTACCCCACTAGTGCTCTGTTTCTCTCTCTCTCTTTCTCTCAAAAATAAACATTTAAAAAAGAAAGAGCAATACAAGTGACCAGCTGGCCATGTAGTTTCAAAGAGTGAAGTGTGCTGCTCTGGACCCACAGAGTGAAGAAGGCTGACCAAGGAGACATGCCCATCCAGCGGCTTAGCAGCCCTGTGTGCAAACCCAGCCCCTATGCCTTTCATCTAGGCAGTTCCCTCAGTGCTGAGTTTGTCTCTTCTCATCTATAGATTGAGGAAAGAAACAGTGTGTGTGCTGTGACAGGCACAGGATGGATGGAATCAAATATCACCGTCCGTGATGTCTCCCAGTGAATACTTATTAAGGGCTGCCAGTGCCACAGGCATGAGTTGCCACTGAGGCTTTCCAGCTGAGGAGAGACATAACCAGGGCAGAATGGACAGGACCTCTTTGAATTTGTAACCGAGAGGAGGCTACTAGGGTATCCAGGGATAAGGAAGAGGCTCCTGCCTCACCAGCAGGGTGCCCCCACTACTCTCAGCCTCATTTACCCACCTAGACTGTCCCCCTGCACATCCATGCCTGGATCTGTGGTTCCATGATGTTTCTGGAGGTGGAGATGCATTTATTTCACCTTTCTCAGCCCTGTCTCAGTGACTGTCACAGAGCAGGCTCAGTAACCTTGCACTCCCCTGGGAAGGCCAGCTCAGTAGGCAGACAGAGAGGTGCTGCAATGGGCTCACTGCTCGGGATGGACAGCCTCGGAGGGAGGAAAAAAATCCATTCAGGTGAAAACAAGTTTTCTAGAGAGGAGGACACTCATGGGAGTCAGGGAGGAGGTGTTCTCCAGACCTCAGAGGTGGCCTCCAGTTCCAGTGTCCCAGTGCACATCTCTGAGAGCCAGGCACCTACAAGACAGCCCTGAGCAGAACCAAGAAATCGGATGGGGACCCGTTGGAAGTGCCCAATGGGACTTGCATCTTAGAAGGAGGCAAAGGCTGGTTTGCTGCATAACCAGGGGTGGAGTCCCTGCCACAGGCTCAGTCCCCTCAGCAAGGCTGTGGGAGAAGACGGGTAAGGGATAGGCTGGCCCAGTTATTGGGACCACCTCACACCCTGACTGGAACTCTGGTGTCGTCCTGCCTCTGGTATGGATTGTGACACAGGGCTGTGTGAGACAGGCTAAAGAGGCAAGAAAGAGTTAGGGTCTGATCCTGCAGGTGGAAGAAATGTGCACAGAATGGAAGCCACTGCAAAGGGAGCTGGCAGCAGGGGAGGTGGAGACAGACAAAAGACTCAAGCAAACTGAAATCCAGGAAGTTCATTAAGAATCACTTTGTTGTGGTGGTGTTTTTTGTGTGTGTTTAAAATTTTTAAATGTGTATTTATTTTTAAGAGAGAGACAGAGTGTGATCTGGGGAGGGCCAGAGAGAGGGAGACAGAATCCAAAGCAACCTCCAGGCTCTGAGCTGTCAGCATAGAGTCCAATGCAAGGCTCAAAGCCAAAGTTGGAGGCTCAACCTGCTGAACTACCCAGGTACCCCTGTTTTTGTTTTTGTTTTTGTTTTTGTTTTTGTTTTTTTTAAGGAGGAGAAGGGAGATAGCCAGCAAAAGAGTTATATCTAGAATATACAAAGAAATCTCAACACTCCAGAATGAGAAACAAACAACAGGGCACCTGGGTGACTCAGTTGGGTAAGCATCCGACTCTTGGTTTCGGCTCAGGTCATGATCTCACAGTTCCTAAGTCTGGACCCTATGTCAGGCTCTGTGCTGATAGTGCGGAATCTGCTTGGGATTCTGTCTCCCTCTCTCTTTGCCTCTCCCCTGCTCACTCTCTCTATCATCCTCAAAATTAAATAAATACAAGGTTTTAAACAAAGATGACACGTTAAAGGTAGCCTGGTGCTCTCAACACCCACATTCCAATCTCACGCTGTCCTCTCCATCAAAGAGAATGAACATCAGAAGAGGAGAGGCAGCACTGTGTTAGGTGTGATGATGGTCAGGTCCCTGATGCTTGCCTGCTCACCCGCTGACCTACAAGCCTGCTAGGCTGGCTCAATCTCCCCAGTGTGGCTGAGAACACGCTCATGAAAGTCAGGACTTCCTAAACCTATTTGTTAGCATGATCCAGACAGGGCATGGCTGCTGGGTGGCCAGGACTCTCCCCACACTTAGAAGTGTCTAGGCAGAGCTAGGGATACTGCATGCTGGAAATGATGTCAGTGACAGTGCCTTCAGGGCATGCACACCTCTACCAATTTAACTCTCAAGTCTACTCCATTCTACTGTTTCATATATTCCCACCCCTTTATCTGAGTCCTGATGTTTCTGACAATCAAAAGAAATTGCTGACTGGGTCACCAGGAACAGCCCTTCTTACAGAAAGGAGGCTTGCATCCAGTTACAGGTGGTTCCCTTTAGTGGACCCAGATGCTGGCTTAGCTCCTTGGGGGCTCCTGCTGTTAGCACTTTTAATATGGATTAAGTCAACTCATTACCTAAGAAGTGTTATAGTAGGTGTTAATTGAAGGTGATTTTTCTGCTAGGACAGGGCAGGCAGTGTTCCCACAGCTGCCACTCTCCCTGTTGATGAGCCAGGCTCCAGATCTGCAGTCCCAGCACCACTGATCAGTTCTGCTCAGCTGGGCACCCATCACTCCAAGGTTGCAGCATTCTACCCACAATGTTCAACATTTTAATGGAAATTTTCTTCAAAATTTAATTTTAAAAAAGAAACTGCTGGGGTGCCTGGGTGGCTCAGTCAGTTAAGCATCTGACTCTTGGTTTTGGCTCACATCATGAACTCACGATTTGTGAGTTCAAGCCCCACATCAGGCTCCGTGCCAATGGTGTTGAGCCTGCTTGGGATTCTTTCTCCCTCTCCCTCTGCCCCTCCCCTGCTTTCTCTCTACCTCTCTCTCTCTCAAGAATAAACAAACATTTTTTAAACACTAAATGAGACATACTCAGTATTAATTGAGTCTTCTACCAGTTGAGATAAGTAAAAAGTTAGCAAAGTCAGTTTTCAGGGGGCATCTTTGTTTCTCCAGCTGTCCGTATCTGCGGTCCTTGGCACCAGCCACCTATAAGCATCAGTGGGAAAAATGCCAGGGTCCAGCCCCACCCCATCAATTATAGTCCAGTGGGCTTGGGGTCAGTCCAAGTATCAGCATCTTCTACAAGCTTCCCAGGGATGTTAACATGCTGCCAAGATTAAATACCCAGGAAAGAGTCAGCCTTCATTTCCGGGGACAATTTGGCTGTCAGCAGCATCTGCACCTGGGCAGCTAACGTACAGCAGTCAGGCTCATGAGAATGATGGAGAGAAGGAGTGTGTTCAAACAAAGCTTCAGAGATTCCACTTCCATTTATGAATTGTAGTTTGCCAAAACTAGAATAAGTGCTAAAAGGACCAAATATGCATAGGTATGTAAATGAATGGATCTATACCCTTCAGATATTTGCTTAGTTAATGCCCTCCCACTGATAGGTTGCTCTGGGTCATTTTCATGGTTGCTGTTTCCTTCTCCTTCAGCCTCTATTTCTACAAAGTTTTATTGAGCACCTTTTCTGGGCACAGCTCTGGGGCACACAATATGTAAAATGCCATCTGTCCCTTAAAGCATGTGGCCTGGGGGCTGTCTGTGGCTCTGAGTGCTGACCCTCTTGTCATCTGGAGTGTCAGGCTGTGCAGTTCCTGAACATCTCACTGGACCCTGTCTTGAAAGGAACAGGCTCTTGCTGTCTGAGAACACCAGGGGAGGCTTGTCTTCGAGGGACTCCCATGTACTATGCAGCACTCTAGCTAGGGTCTCTGAGAGACCCGAGACAGGTGGCTTGAGCCAGCAAAGACAGCTCTGTGACAGGCAGGAGCTCCCCAAAGGGCTGGCCAGGGACTCAGAAATTTCACCTTTTAAGGAGTGTCTTTAGAGTGCAGCAAAATGTACAAGGAAACCTTGAGATGTTCATGCTCTTCGGCCTTTTAAGAAATCTCACAAAAGAAATAATCAGAGATGTGCACAAAAAAACTATGTCAAAAGATGTTTGCTGAAGCATTATCCGTAATAATGAAAAAAATGATAAGGAACTTAAAATGCTCAACCACAGGAAATTGCTTAACTCATCTGTGATATGCAAGAGTATCAGGCAGCTGCCAAACACTGCATTTATGAGGCCAGGTTGAAGATATAATAATAGATGAGCAGGCAAGTAAACTCTGTGACAGGCTGAAGAAAGAAAAAAAGCACACTTAGAATAAACTAAATAGAAGACAAATATCCAAATACCCTCAGCTTCAGGGTCACTTGTGATTTTCATTTTCTTCTTGATTCTTTTTCCTTATTCTCCATACCTAATTTAGAAACCTTTATTTTAAAAGTAAAAGGCATTTTAACCTACTGTGACAGTAATTAGCCATGCCTGCTCAGGCCAGCATGGTTAGTTAGTGAGGGGATTTACCCGTAGATAACCTTCAGGCAACCACAAGCAAGTCAGCAATGTTATTTTATTTCTTGCTATAAGGGGGGGTGGTCCATTTTCACGGTAGTGGCCGGTCATTCACACCTCCAAGGACCCACACCCTGTGCATTCCTCCCACCCAGCTTGGGGATTGCCTAAGAAAACTTCAGCCAATGTCATGCAAACAGAGGTCAAAAAAAGCATCCTACTTACAGTTTACCTTCTCTTTCTGCTGGCACCTCATGGCCACATAATGAAAACCCTGCTGGGGCCACACAGCCCAGCTAACAGCTGGGACTAGACCTGCACAGGGGACCCCAGGAGCCACCAGGATAATTGCCCTGCCGAGTCCAGCCCAAACTGCAGCCTTGTGGGTGTTTGTAGCCATTACTAAACTAAAATAGTTGCGCTTCTACTGCTGCTGCTGTCTCCTACAACTAAAGTAATCGATCAAGTCTTGCCACCTTCTAGGGTATGTGTGAGGCTTCACTTACTGAGCCCATGCACAGTGTGGGGGTACAGAGGCCCAGGAGACTGGGCAGGTGCACATGGAACAGCCCTTGCTCTTGTCTCACTGCAAAGGCAGGAGCCAGCCCACATCCCTGGAGGGTGGGGATCTGTGCTGTCCCCCACCCCCACCCCCACCTGGCCCCATGCAGGTCAGCAGCTGTGATGAAAACAGCAGCCTGGGGGCAAAGCTGTATGCCATAGCTATTTACAGGCGCTGGCTCAGTACAAACTGCCACAATTAGAGTAGAAAAACAGGGATGTGAGGCGCAAATAAAAATATCTGAAATAGGACAAATCTGCAGCTGAATGGTAGCCCTTGGCATCCATCCCTGAGGCATTAGCCACAATGGTCCCATCAATACTTGTTGGAAACATGCCCAGGGAGCTCAGGGAGTCTGGGAGACAGCTGCCCAAGGCTTTCAGGCCCCTGGGTCAGCATGGGTGCTGGGGAGGACAGTAGGTTACATAGAGGAGGTAGCTGAGATTTCCACCATCCAGACTCCCTGAGCTCCCTGGACATGTTTCCAACAAAGAGTGAATATGCTGATAGTTGTAAGGTGCCTGCCATGGAGTAAACACTGAATAAGAAAAGTCAACAGAACAGCTTGCATCTACATGCCACATCTCCGGGAAGACCATCTATGCATGGTCTGGTCGGTGTGATCTTGTCCTTGAGGTGGGGGCATCAGGTGCCGTTCTGTAGACCAGGGTCCCTTCTAAGACAGGCTCTACCCCCACTGGTCCCACAGAACCTATCAAGCTATACAGGGGCCACATTGAGGCCTCACTTCCATCTATATTCCTTCTGGGACATGATTGTTAGCCTTTACCTCAGAGCTCTGCTGTGCTGCCTGCCTCCCTTACTCCTACTTGCTCCCGGAACCTCTCAGGTCTTCTCTGACTGGGATGTATAGGAATACCCACCTCCTGGTGCTGAGTGCAGCACCTCAGTAGCCCCAGGCCATGTCCCAGCTAAAGGGAGGGGGACCTCCAGGCCACACCAGATAGATCCACCTGTGTCATCCCCACACCTCCATCAGGATTGTCTGCCCCAGTCTTCCACCTTCCTACGCTGGCTCTACAGATCCCTTGTGTCCTCCTAAACTGGCGAGGGCACCTGCTGGCCATTTGGATCCTCCAGCCTGGACATTTCCTCTAGGGTCTTCCTGAGACCCACAGGTGGGATACCAAAATCTTTCTGTACCAGTTGGTCACTTCCATCTACATGTTGGCCTCAGTCACTTACTGAATTTGCAGCCTTCCCACTCACAGCTCTGGGTAGTCTGGGGCCACTTCTGGCCAGTCCTGAGAAACATCCTTTTAAGAAAAGGCAAAATGGGAAGGGAGTCAAGATGGTGGAGAAGGGAGCTCTGTAAACTATGTCTGCCCCATCTATCGAACTGAGAAAGGCATTACTCTTATCTGCAAGAGTGGAAGGAGAAAATACAGACTTCATAAAGAAGGCAGCCTCAAAGATGCCCGAGTGAGTGGGAACTGGGGAGATAGGAAAACAGGCCAGCCCAAGAAGGGCAGGGGAGGTGGGAGCCACAGCCTAAAACAGGGAAAGCGCACGGAGCCCCTGAGAGACAAAGGGAAGAGAAAGAGAAACTGAACATGCTCATAGTATTGTCTCTGGGGGAAGAGATAAAGAATGTTTAACCCAGCACGAAGAGAAAAACTCTCACTCCATATATAACCACCAGGCAGCGTGATTCCTGGGTGAAACAAGGAAAATACAGCCCCCACCCCTACGCGATCCTGGCAGGGAGTTGGCGGGGGGGTGGGGGGGGGCTGGGGTCGCGCACTTTGGCTGCAGCTGCGGGAGCATGTACCTTGTTTCTGGCAGTGCCCTGCACCTCAGGCAGCAGCAGTGTGAATATGGCCAGCGCCAAGAGAAACTGCTCCCTTCCTCTACCCGATTCCAGCTAAGAAACCAGCCACCAAAGCAAGTACACCTCATCTGTGGTAGCATAAAAGTGCATGGACTAGGATTTTGAAGCGAGGTGGGCCTGGAAAATACAGCTTGGCTCAGCTGTGGCACAGGGAGATCAGACTCAATAAGAGTGGCCTGCAGCACATAGTTCCAAGGGAGCTTGGGGTGCCGCCATTCGTCCTCTGCAACCACCAAGGCGGGGCCTCTAAGAGCAGCCCCCAAGACATACATACACCAAACCACGCCTACCCACAGGGGGGAGCTGCTGCTTTTTTTGTATTTATTTATTTTTTATTATTATTACCCTTTTTACTCTTTTTTCATTTTTTTTAGTTTTTACTCTTTATTTTCCTTTTTCCTTTCTCCCTTTTTTTTTCTCTTGCCACCCAGATATATTCTCTTTTATCTCCTCCTTATTTTTCTCCTCTCCAGGTTAGACTGTCCATTGTCCTTTGTTGTCTCTGGCCCCTTTATTTTTTTCTTCTCTTCTTTTCTTCTCTTTTCTCTCCTTTCCTTTTTTTTTTCTTCCTTTCCCCCTTTTGTTTGTTTGTTTGTTTGATTTGTCTCTGTGTTTGTGTGCTTCTGTTCCCTGTGTGTTTGTCTGTCTGTTTTCCTTTTCAGGGCTACTCCAAGAAACAAGCCAAAGTATGCATGATGGAGAGTCCCAAATCTCGCTGAGTAGGGAAATAAAATAATCAAAGGCACAACAAGAGAAACTGAAAGACACCTTTAAAGGACATTTCCTGAAATGACAGGCCCTGGACAGTTTATAAGCCTCCTTTAACAGAGCAATACTAAGAGGTGCACAGTGCACAACGAGTTTTTAAAACTGAAAAGAGACAGAAAACTAGCCAAAATGACAAAACGAAAGAACTCCCCCCTAAGGAAACCCCAAAAGAAGTCATAGCCACAGAACTGCTCAAAACAGATCTAAGCAATATAACTGAACAAGAATTTAGAACAATAGCCATAAAATTAATCACTGGGCTTGAGAAAAGCATAAGAGAAGCTACTGATACAATGACTAGGGACTTTTAAAATAGCTGTGATGAGTTAAAAAAGGATATAAATGAGGTGAAAACTAAACTGGAGGTGGCCACCTCACGGATTGAAGAGGCAGACAGAAGAATAGGTGAATTAGAAGACACAGTTATAGCAAAAGAGGAAGAGAGAGAGAGAGAGAGAGAGAGAGAGAGAGAGAGAGAGAGAGAGAGAGAGTAACTGATCCAGGAGCAGGAAAAGAGAATTCAAGACCAGAGTGATACAATTAAATGGAACAACATCAACATCATAGGAATTCCTGAAGAGGAAGAAAGAGAGAGAGGTCCTGAAGGGGTACAAGACCAAATTATAACTGAGAATTTCCCAAATCTGGGAAAAGAAATAGACATTCAAATTCAAGAGGCACAAAGAACCCCCTTAAGACGTAATTTGAATCAACCATCAACATGACATATCATAGTAAAACTGGCAAAAGATAAAGATAAAGAGAGAATTCTGAAAGCAGCTACAGATAAAAGGGCCCTCACATACAAAGGGAAACCTATCAGAGTGGTTACAGACCTATCTCATGAAACTTGGCAGGCCAAGAAGGAATGGCAGGAAATCTTCAATGTGATATACAGGGAAAATATGCAACCAAGAATCCTTTATCCAGCAAGCCTGTCATTCAAAATAGAGGAGAGATAAAGGTGTTCCCAAATAAACAAAAATTGAGAGAATTCATGACCACCAAACCAGCCCTACCAGAAATCCTAAGGGGGACTCTATGAGGGAAATGTTGCAAAGGATACAAGGTACCAGAGACACCACTACAAACATGAATTCTACAGAGAACACAATGACTCTAAACCCACATTTTTCAATAATAACACGAATGTAAATGGACTGAATGCTCCAACCAGACGACATTCAGCATAGCAGAATGGATAAAAAACCAAAATCTATCAATTTGCTGTCTACAAGAGTCTCATTTCAAACCTGAAGACACCTTCAGATTGAAAGTAAAGGGATGGAGAAATATCTATCATGGGACAGGAAGCCAAAAGAAAGCCAGAGTAGCCATACTTATATCAGATAACTGGACTTTAAAGTAAAGGCAGTAACAAGAGATGAAGAAGGGCATTATATAATAATTACAGGGTCTCTCCATCGGGAAGAGCTAACACTTATAAACATCTATGCGCCAAATTCGGGATTGCCCACATACACAAAACAATTAATCACAGACAGAAACAATCTTATCATTAAGAATGTGCTAATTGCAGAGGACTTTAAGACTCCACTGACATCAATGGATAGGTCAACCAGACAAAATGACTAAAAAACGATGGACCTAAATGACAAATTGGAACAGATGGAATTGATAGATATATTTAGAACTCTGCATCCTGAAGTTAGGAAATTCACCTTCTTCGCGAGTGAACATGGCACATTCTCCAAGATAGATCACATACTGGGGCATAAAACAGCCCTCCATAAATACAAACAAACTGAGATCATACCATGCACACTTTCAGATCACAATGCTATGAAACTTGAAATCAACCACAGGAAAAAGTTTGGAAAACCTCCAAAAATGTGGAGGTTAAAAACCACGCTGCTAAAAAATTATTGGGCTAATCAGGCAATTAGAGAAGAAATTTAAAAATTAAAGAAACAAATGAAAACAAAAATGCAACAACCCAAACTCTCTGGGACACAGCAAAGGCACGCCTAGGAGGAAAAGTATATTGCAATCCAGGTCTATATCAACAAACTAGAAAAAGCGCAAACTCAAAATCTAACAGAGCACCTAATGGAACTAGAAGGGGAAGAGCAAGAGCACCCCAAACCCAGCTGGGAAAGAGAAATAATAAAGATCAGGGCAGAAATAAACAGTATAGGATCCAAAAAAAGATTGAGCAGATCAATGAAACCAAGAGTTGGTTTTTTTTGAAAAAAATAAACAAAATTGATAAACCTCTAGCCAGGCTCCTTAAAAAGAAAAGAGAGAGCACCCAAATAGACAAAATCATGAATGAAAACGGATCTATTTCAACCAATACCTTAGAAATACAAGCAATCATCAGATATTACTATGAAAAACTATATGCCAACAATCTGGACAACCTGGAAGAAATAGACAAATTCCTAAACATACATGCACTACCAAAATTGAAACGAAAAGAGATAGAAAGCATGAATAGACCGATAACCAGTGAAGAAATTGGTTGCATTTTTTATACACCAAAAATGAAGCAACAGAACGAGAAATCAAGAAATCTATCCCATTCACAATTGCACAAAAGACCATAAAATACCTAAGAATAAACCTAACCAGAGATGTAAAAGACCTGTATGATGAAAACTATGAAAGCTTTTGAAGGAAATTGAAGACGACACAAAAATATGGAAAAACATTCCATGCTCATGGATTGGAAGAATAAACTTTGTGAAAATGTCACTATTACCCATGAACGATGCTCAATATCACTCATCCTCAGGGAAACACAAATCAAAACCACACTGAGATACCACCTCACACCAGTCAGAGTGGCTAAAACGAACAAATCAGGAGACTACAGATGCTGGAGAGGGTGTGGAGAAATGGGCACCCTCCTACATTGTTGGTGGGAATGTAAACTGGTGCAGCCACTCTGGAAAACAGTGTGGAGGTTCCTCAAAAAACTATCAATAGACTCCCTTATGACCCAGCAATAGCACAGCTAGGGATTTATCCAAGAAATACAGAAGTGCTGACACATAGGGGCACATGTACCCCAGTGTTCATAGCAGCACTGTCAACAATAGCCAAATCATGGAAAGAGCCTAAATGTCCATCACCTGATGAATGCATCAAGAAGATGTGGTTTATATATACAATGGAGTACTTCATGGCAGTGAGAAAGAATGAAATCTGGCCATTTGTAGGAAAGTGGATGGACCTCAAGGGTGTCGCTAAGTGAAATGTCAGGAGGAGAAGGACAGATACCATATGTTTGCATTCATAGGTCTAACAGGAGATACCTAATGGAGGACCAGGGGGTGGGGAAGGGGGAAAGAAAGCTGGGGAGAGAGAGGGATGCAAATCATGAGAGACTTTTGAATATTGAAAATGAATCGAGGGTTGAAGGGGGGGGAAGGGATGTGGTGGTAATGAAGGAGGACACGTGGGGAAGAGCACTGGGTGTTATATGGAAACCAATTTGACAAACAATAAAAAAAAAAGAAAAAAAAGGCAAAGTGACACCAACAAATGATCCAATTTTGTCCTGCCAGGATAGTCATACACTGCAAGAAAATCTGCTACCAGTGGTCCTGGATGGGAGCCAGCTTATGTACCTTCAAAGATCTTCAATTCTTGGGGTTCTCTGGCAGGTGTCTGCTCTGACCACCCCCTAACCAAGCTCTCTGGGTAAGTAAGGGAGTGTCTTCACTCCCTTCAGCTACTTCTCTCCACTTCTCATGCCACCCAGTCCAGCCCTACACAAACATCTGAAACTAACCATTTTCAATGCTCAGTTGTCTCCTGGAGCAGTGCATGTGAGTCAGGTCTTACGAGAGCAACAGGTGTACGCTGGTGGAATGGTTGCTGGGCTGGTGAAGTGGGTCCTCCAACATGCCAGGTTCCCAAAAAAGTACAGTGTTCTTGGCATTCTGAGCACATCATCCCCTGTAGACAGAAGGATAGAAAGTCCTTTGGTGACTCCTAGGTTACCTGTTGGAGTAGCTCTGAACAGCCTGCTAAAGGTCTCATTTGTCATAAAATACCAGGGAGAACAGTCACATGACTGGCCATTGCTCTTATCTTATTATAATAATTGGGATCCATTTATAAGAATGCTTTTAATCCTCCACCACCTTGCTTGCTTGATGTATGTCTTAGTGCTCAGGACCACAGCTGCATATCTGGGTTACTGGCTCCACTTTCCCTTCTTGGCTCAGTTATCTGGACTCTCATTGGTCTTACTGTTTGTCACCTGAAGCAGATTCTGCCATTGCTAATTCTCTCAGCTCAGTCAGAAGCTTTGGTTTAATCTCTAAAACCACAGTGAGAAGCAGCTAAGTGTGCAGGGAAGAGTCCATGCCATGTGCCTTCTCCCTGTGTCCACACCCTGGTCACAGGTCATAGGTCATGGTTACAGGGCCAAGAGTGTCCAGCAGTGATGAGCTGACACTCACAGATTCTGAACCCACACTGCCAATTAAGATTGAGCTTTGGGAAGTCAGGCCACTGGAGGAAGTGAGGACAAATTAAGATTTATTATATCTTTTTACAGATTAGAGATCTCTTCTTTCACTTTTCATGAAGTCTTCATCTGTCATCCTCTGAGACCTCAAATTCAAAGAACAGGCTTCCTTCTCTTGAATTTAGACCTCAGAGCTCCCTCCTGCTGGCTTTGTAGACTTGGACAGGTCACCTCTCTGAGCTTTCAATTCATCCTTCTTTAAAAAAAAAAAAAAAAGAAGGTTTATTTATTTATTTTGAGAGAGAGAAAGCATAAGCAAGAAAAGCAGGAGCAGAGAAAGAGGGAGAGAGAGAATCCCAAGCCAGCCAGCTTGGAGCCCAGTGCAAGGCTCGGTATCATAAACTGTGAGACCATGACCCAAGCAGAAATCAAGAGTCAGATGCTCAACTGAGCCACCCAGGTGCCCTCAGCTCATCTTTAAATGGGGACAATAATACCTACTTTCTAGGGGTGTAAGGCTTAAAGGAAATGTGCAGAATGTGTCTAACCTGGGACCTTGCACAGACGGATTCTATAGAAGTTATTCCCCTCTAGTTTGTGGTTCTCCAAATGTATCCTCTCTCATCTTTGCCCAGGACCCTTACCTCAGTCTTTGTCACTTCCTCACTCCTGATTAATTCCCATTCAACCTCTGATCTCAATTAAGATGTCACTTCTAAGAAACTCTCCTTGGTGGCCTCTGTGTTCCCAGTGCCATGAGATCTGCCCCAGCCAGTGAGACTTTGCTTCCCTACAAAAGACTGTGCCATCCCAGGGCAAGGACTAGGCCTCATTGATTTATTGGTTGTTTCTCCAGGACTTGCCACAGTATCATATTAGTACACTGCTTGCCACCAAGTTGACACTCAACAAATTTTAGTTGAAAAATTAAATGGCTTAATTTTGCTTATGAAATAACAGATCTTCATATCCTATTCATAGAGGATCCCCCTACACAGAGACACACTTCCACAAATGCTTACATAATGTGCAACATCCCACAGCACTAAATTCTCTTAAATTTCTAAGCCCAGCTGAGCTTACATTTGTTGATCAACTGCCATGTACAAGCACTGAGCTGGTTCTAAAGGATGAAAGAGAGAGAGAGAGCATGAAGGCATGCATGTCCACATCCATGGAAAGCCAGCCACATGCACAGAAAGTTTGACATTAAACAGAATATGGCATATATGAAGCAAAATCGCATTTGCTTCTTTCCTCACCACAGTGTGGAAACAAGGTAAGATAAAGTGATATAAAGAAAAAGAAATGTTGTATGTCTTTCCCCATATTCATGATGTGCCCTGACGAGGTCCTAAACAATAGAGAAAGACTGAAGATCTCTAACAGATTGGAGGAGACCAAAGAAGCAGGACAAATGTGAAATGAGGTCCTGGCCAAGAAAATAAACACCGTTGAGACAATTGGCCACAAGTGTCAAATAGTAGCAAATCAATTTTAATTTTCCTCTGAAGACAGTTGTGCTATGGTTATGTAAGATGTTAACGTAAGGTGAGCTGGGTGAAAAGTATTTAAAAATTCTGTATCATTTTGCAGCTTTTTTTATAGGTCTAAAATGATTTCAAAATAAAAGATTTGTTTTTTAAAAGAAAATAAACAGATGTGGCTGGCAGGCTGCTAATCTTAAGTTTGCTTTGCAGTTGATTCCTTTTGAAGGACTTCAAGCTGTCATCAGAGTCACGTGGGACTGAATCCACCTTCCCAGCTCCATAAAAAGAACTGAGTGGACATAACTGACTGAGGCACCCTTGGAGAGGGCAGACATTTGGGGGAAATTGGAAGTGGAAGCTGAGAGCAGACTGGAAGGTGTCCCAGGTGGACTAGTGGATAGTCTGTTGGTCGGGGCTAATAGTCAACTTGATGAGGAGGGCCCAGAGGTTTTTGGGTCCCTCTGGGCTCTGAGCATCAAAATCTCTAAGGATGACTCCAGCTAGTTAAAGGATGTACATGGCATAAGGACTCTAAGAAAGGGAGGAATTTCCAGAAACTGGAATGTAGGGAGGGGAAGATGGGTCAGTGAGAAAGGCTCTGCTGAGAGAGACAAACCTGAGATGGAAGAAAAGGTTTGGATGGTAGTGAGAAATAAGTGATGGGTTTGGGTGAACAGGAAGTCTCTAGGTTGCTGGAGATCCAGGCAGAGGCTGAGGTAATGGAAGCAGAGCAAGAAAGCCCATCAGTCCAGCCAGGCTTCCTTTTGGAGAAATCCTAAAGGATGCACCAAGGTGGTAGCCTGACCACAGCACAGGGAAGTTCATCAGTCTTAGAGTGCACAGTTGGGGAGGTTGAGGCTGTAGCAGAGTCTGCTGCAGTTGGGCACAGGTTGAGCCCAACAGGGCTTCTGTGAAGGTAGATTTGATAGCACCATGTCACCAACAAAAATTTTGTTCAGTGGTGTGCAAAATAGATGTCCTGCTGTCCCTCCAGTCTCACCATCCCTCCAGCATGCATACACCATTCTGAATACTGCACTACCTCCCACTGTAAGCCACCCTGCAGAACAAACACTCCTCTAGGAACTACCCATAAAGATATACATGCTGAATAGGTAAAAGTTTGCTATTTTAGGGTATGTCAGTCCACAGAACTGGAGCCAGACTTCCAAAGGCCCAGCAAGACTGACTAGTCACAGGGTTCAGCCTAGAAGAGACAGGGAAGGGTATATGGTTTAGAAAAAGTGATTTTAGATTAAAAAAAAATAGGATAGATCCAGGAAGGCCTGTTGTAATGTTCCTGCAATGCACAGGGCAGAAGGAAAAGGAAGCAAAGGTGGGTGACTGGGAGGGTGACAAGGAAGGGCCAATGCCAAACATCCTTTAGATGAAGCAGAACAATTGCTCCCAAAACATCCTAATTCCAGGAACCTGTGAATATGTTATATTCCATGACAGAGGATTTAAGGTTGCTAACCAACTGACCTTCAGAGGGGAAGATCCTCCTGCTTTATCTGGGTGGGCCCAGTGTGACCACAAGTACCCTTGAAGGTGGGCAAGGGAGGCAGAAGAGTGAGTGTCAGAGAAGTGTCATGGAAGAAGGACTCGACCTGCCATTGTTGGTTTTGAAGATGAACAAAGGAGCCAAGAACCAGCAAATTCAAGGGGGCTTCTACAAGCTGGAAGAGGCAAGGAAACAGATTACATCCTAGAGCTTCTGGAAGGAACCGCCTGCTGACACCTTGATTTCAGCCCAGTGAGACCTATTTTGGACTTTTGACTGCAAGAACTGCAAAATAATAAATTTGTGTTATGACCACTAAATTTGTGATGATTTATTACTGCAGTCACAGGAAACTGTAACAGTGGCCATCACTGTGTTCAGTCACAGGTTCAGCCAGTGCCCCTGGTGTTAGCTGCAGGCTGATGAGCACCATTCCTCCAACTCATGCCATGCACGTACTTTTTGACCTCAGAGAATCCTGGAGTCCCCGTGGAGTTTGGAAGGCTGCCTGTCCTGTTCTGCCTCTCAGGAGGGATGGAGGTGGGCTTGTTTGAACATGGTCAGGATGGGGGGTCAGCCAGGCAAAGGCAGATGGTCAGCCAAATCTGGTGCCACACATGCAGAGGAGGAGGGCTCATGACTGGACCCCGGCAGCATCCTTGGAGGCACAGAGGAAGTTGTAGAGAAATTTCCGGGGAGACAGGAAGGTGAGGGTGGGCAAAGGACAGTACGGAGCCACAAAGGTCCCACAGAGGAGGTGACCACTGTGGGTGGGCTGAGGAGAGAGGGAGCCAAAACGAGTTTCAGCTTTGGACTGGGTGTAAGAGACCCTGGCCAGTGAGGAGTGAGATGAGAATGGCGTCGTGGAGGGCTGTGCATGAGTAGGCAGTAGGAGGAGGGACGGACTCTGGATGTGTTACCCTGTCACCACACCCATCACATCCCTAGGGCTCAACCTCAAGACCAGAACCAGACAGGTTTCTTTCAGAGACCCACCATTCACAGTCTGTAGTCCCCACCCTCCACTCCCCACCTCCCCTCAACCTGGTGAAACTTCTTGCCCTTTGGGGCATGGAAACTTCTCTTAAATCATCACACATTCTTCCCCACTATACTGTTTATGGAATAAATCTCATGTTCTCTGTTCTTCCAGCCCTTGGGCTTCTGGCAATAAAACAACTCATTTCTTTAAAAAAAGAAAAATAAACAGCCCTTGCCTTGACGTTTGAGACTGATGTTTCTACTTTGGGTCTGAATAGTGCAATGAACAGAAAGTTTCCAGAAAATAAATACAAATGGCCTTCACCCTATGAGGCCTCACTTATAATCAGAGAAATGCAAATTCAAAAACCACAGTGAGATAGCACTTCCCATCAGATTGGCAGACATCCACAGATGCCCCTCACACTACACTAGCAATCTCCAGGGAGCTGGCACCCTCCTACCTGCTAGTGCACATGTAGGCAGCAAGCACCAGGGTGGGGAATGAGTTACATGGATACACCTATCCACCAAGAGTGATATGTGGAACAGGGCATTCAATGCAGCCTTGTGATATCAAACAACACAAAGCAGCCAAGTGTGCACCAGCCAGGGACTGGGTGAACACACATAGCACATTCCCACCAGGGAGCCCAAGCAGCTGCAAATCAAAGAAGTGAGCACAACTTGGCAAATATATCCACATGGTTTGTTAAATGAAGGAAGTGAGATGTAGAAGACTAAATAATATCTTTTTGTAGAAATGTACATTTTTAAATAATAGTATATTTATAGTATACTATAGTATACTATAATATAGTATAAAAGCAGTATACACACAGCATATATTCTTTGTATTTGCTTGGTTTTGCATAAAAATACTAAAAACACTGATGACAAACACAATTATGATAAAAATGGTGAAGGAATAGGAAGAAAAAGGACTGAGCAGAGTTAGACAAGAGATAGTTCTGGGTATACCTTTTTATATAGTGTTTACTTTTTAACCATGTAAATATCTTAGGTCCTCAAAACATAATTTTCAATTTAAAAATTAAATTACGTACTTGGGAGTCTGAACTGAACATTGACTGCCCATCTCTCGGGCTAGTTGGTGGGGTTCACCATGTCCAGCATTCACCCCACCCAAGACATGTGGGAGGAACGACATGGCCCCTCGGGAAATGAAGAAAGATTTTGCAAGGAAGAATTTAGAGCCTTCCCCCACCAAGGCTAATGCCTCTATGTCTTTTTCCATTCCACACCCCAGGCCCAGTTGAACCTCCTCAAATCCAGCTAGGGAGCGTGCAAAAAGAGGGAGTAAGCAGGGCACACAGCCAGGCAGATGACCCTTCAACGGGGATCTTTGAGGATTTGGCGCAAGTACTTCTTTCTTTGGTCTCAGAGCTTGTCCCTTAGATATTAGTGCTGTCAGAGAGGGTTTCTTTTCCCCCTCTCCTTTTTGATGTTCAAAGCTCCAATCCTGACATTGGTTTCTGATGTGAAAACATTCTACTCTCCAGACTGGTGTTTGATGTCAGCCCTTTCAAATGTTCAAGACGTGCTTTGCAGAAATGTGGACTCTGCGATCTTCCTTCTTGGCCATTTCTCTTGGCTCAGTTCTCAGCTGCTGTGGCACTGAATGCTTATAAAAGCAAGGAGGGAGTACCCCCTGCACCATTGCTGAGTTATTAAAATCATGGAAATTCCACCACATTACCCTGAACTTAGCCCTTTAATGTGACTCTTAAATATGCATCATAGCCCTAGTAAATGTAAATCAGTCTGGAATGACTTCTCAGCTATTCATCTGGAGAGTCACTGATTTATATATTTTTTAATTAACTCATCAAAGGACCTACATTTTAATCAAAGACTTCAGAATCTTCTGTGGGGTCAAGTCATATCACTGTCAATGTGAAGGGAAGTCTCCAGTGGTATACCACAGGGCTCTGCCCAATAGAGCATTCCATAATTTAGATGAAGGCATCAAGAAATAAATATCACGCCTACCAAGTACCCAAAGTCCAGTGGGATAGGTAGATGTAGCAGATGGCAGAAACAAGGTCACAGTTTCATTAAGAGAAGAAATTAATGCACCAATCTGCATTATTGTAAAACCTTGTGTATAGAAACCAGCATTTCACTGTAGTTGATTTAAGATCATTTCCAGAGTGACTGAAGTTTCTCCAAAAGGATAGTATGACATAAGTAAATGCAAAACTGCCTGTATGGGTGAATGCAAAAGACCATCCCACTGCACTCTGGACTAGCCATCTGCCACTGAGAGTCCAGCAAGGTGGCTGGCATTCTGTAAGGGCATGTGGGAAACCACCAAATATGTGCAGCTATGGAGCCTAGAGAAGGATTAGTGGTAACATAGCACTGGAAAGGGTTTTAATGGCCTCTGATTGTTGTGAGGGACTTCCAGGATGAACAGGCAGAATTTGCAAAAGAGGTAGGTTTTTCTTCAATAATAGACTCAGTCATTTTCCAGGTATTGGAATGATCTATTAATACAAATCTTCATGTTGCATCAAGCAAGCAAATTATAAATGAACAACTCTATATTTTAAAAATCTTAGAATCTTTTGTTTAAATGGAATCTCATCTGGAAGCCTAACATATAAACCAGATGAAGCTGGGCTTATTCTTCTTAAAACACAGGTGGAGTCCAGAACCCCATTTTTGTAGATGTCCCCCACAATCTAGAGCACTTGTAAAGGTCTTCTGTAGAAAATCCCAAAATCCCTATAATAAAGAAGCCTTGAACCATGTGTGCTCTTGACTCCTTTTATTTATCCCTGGAAAATATAACATTTTTTTAGGTTAAAATTGTTTTATTTTTTTTTATTTTTTTCCCATAATATTTTATTGTCAACTTGTTTTCCATACAACACCCAGTGCTCTTCCCCATAAGTGCCCTCCACCATCACCACCCCCTCTTTTCCCCCCTCCCCCTTCCCCTTCAACCCTCAGTTCATTTTCAGCATTCAATAGTCTCTCAAGTTTTACATCCCTCTCTCTCCCCAACTCTCTCTCCCTCCTCTGCTCCCCCGTGTTCTCCATTAGGTCTCTCCTATTTTCCTGTTAGACCTATAAGTGCAAACATATGGTATCTGTCCTTCTCTGCCTGGCTTACTTTGCTCAGCATAACACCCACAAGGTCCATCCATTTTCCTACAAATGGCCATATGTCATTCCCTCTCATTGCCATATAGTACTCCATCGTGTATATATACCACATCTTCTTGATCCATTCGTCAGGTGATAGACATTTAGGCTCTTTCCATGTTTTGGCTATTGTTGACAGTGCTGCTATGAACATTGGGGTGGGTACATGTGCTCCTCTGCATCAGCATTTCTGTCTCTCTTGGGTAAATCCCAAGCAATGCTATTGCTGGGTCATAAGGGAGTTCTATGGATAGTTTTTTGAGGAACCTCCACACTGTTCTCCAGAGCGGCTGCACCAGTTTACATTCCCACCAACAGTGTAGGAGGGTGCCCGTCTCTCCACACCCTCTCCAGCATCTATAGTCTC
>PISW01011349.1:0-41291 GCA_004023785.1 Mungos mungo
TCCATGCAGTTTCTTTCTTTCTTGGTCACCAGCCTGGCATCATCTCTATCTCTCTGGTATCTCCCTGGTATCTCTCTGTCTTGCCAGGTTTTGGGCCTTATTTATAGACTTATGACATCAAAAAGTGGAATTTTTACAAATAATTCTCAGTGATAAAGAAAAGGGTGCAGAAACAGATTTTACATAGGCATTTTTTCAGAACTATTTTAATTAGAATGAGGTAACTTACACATAATAGGATAACAGGATATTCTCAGTGAAAAGCAGATAACATACACATTTGTTTGAACCAGTAGTAAATCTTACAACTAAGAAGATAGCAGGAAGTTTTCAGTGAGAAACAGATAGCAAACACATTTTATAACAATAATGCTAAGATTCAGGCATAAACAAGGCTAGGAGGCATTCTATTTGGCTCACAAGAGGAAGAATGTATTTGCCATGGTTAGTAAATAAACCTTTTGTCAACATTGTTCTTTGAGGTTGAAAGTGTAAGCACCATAGGAGCCCTAGAATAGCCGGCCTTTGCATATGAGTATAAGTTGTAACTACTCTTACCCATCCTCACAATGGGCACCAAATTAGCATATGTATGCATAGTAACTTATACCTGGCTCTTGTTTGTTTCTTATTCCTAAATTAGGCTCTTTTTCTCCGGGCCAGAGTAAACATTGTTCTTGTGTTCTTTAACACCTTTTATTATACATGTCTTAAGTTTGTGAAGCTCAATAGATGAGCCTTTCAACAAACATCTGCAATACCTTTAACTTCCTCTTTATAGAGGTGGGAATATGCTTCCTCCCAAGAGGTATCTGTGTGGGGAATATCTGTCTGACTTGGAGCATTGTGAGCCCTAATCAATAGCAACAGGCTTAATTTCACATGAGCAGTAGTAGCAGAAGGAGATGCCTGTTTCCACCTCTCCTGGCAAGAGTCATGCAACGTCTGCCATTTCCTTACTGTGACCGTGTCATCCAGCAAGGTCGGTGCAGCTCCCAGCACTTCTTCTATGCCAAAAGAACAGCAGATGTACTTTATGACATTCTGACCACCAGTAAGATTTCCTTTCACCACTGTCCTTTAGGAATATCCCATAAGGGGCTACAGTGCTTTAACTATCCACTCTCAGACGGTGCCTGCATATTGTGCAGAACAATCTATAAAAACCCAAGTGCTCTCTTCCTCTGTCATCTGATTGTAGGGACCCCCTTATGAGGCTAGAGATGTAGAGAGCCTGGCAGAGAGAAGGCAATGTAGCAGGCAGGAGTGCAGACCATGAGCATTCAGGTTACTGCCTTATGTAATTTATCTATGCCATCAGAGCTGCTTGCCCTTGATTACATTATATATGTAATCACTTGATTTGATGATGGAGTGTTCATGTATGGTTTTATGGCTTAGCAGGTCACGTAACACCTCATTCATGCTGGGCACGTTACTTGGTAATTTGGTGGCCCTTGGTCAATTCTTCAGTTTCTACTAAAGCCCAAGAGCTGTTTCTACAAAAGGACTGTAGCTATCTTCAAAGAAAGGCAGGGCAATATCCCGAGGGTCTGAGTTGCTACTCATCGGTAGGGCTCTGCTAAGATCTCCAAACAGCATCGCTATGTGCCACGGCTGCGTCAGTTACCACTGGATCTGCTAGATCACATGGCGTGAGCAGCAAACCAGCTTGGAAAGCAGTCTGGATCTGTTGTAGAGCCTTCTTTTACTCTGGGATCCACTTAAAACTAGTAGCTTATTGGGTCATTCAGTAAATGAGTAGGAATAACATACTGTTATTATGAATATATTGCCTCAAAAATCCTAAGAGGCCTACTGGGCTTTTCTTGGTTGTAGTAGGAGCAGCTGCAACAACTTATCCTTCACTTTAAAAGGGATGTTGTAACATGCTCAAAACCACTAGATCCCTAGAAATTTTACTGAGGTAGAAACCACATGATTTTTGTCAGATTTATTTCCCATTCTCTGATGCACAAATGTCATAATAGTAGGTTCAGAGTACTTGCTACTTCTTGATCACTGGGTCCAGTAGGGATAACAGCATCAATGTAATGAACCAGTGTAACATCACTGATAAAGTGATCGGTGATCCCTGTGAACTAAATTGTGACACAGGCCTGGAGAGTTGGTGTAGCTCTGAGGTAGGAGAGTAAAGATGTAATGTCAGCCTTGCTGGCTGAAAGCAGACTGCTTATGGTCATCCTTATTGACAGAGATGAGTAAAAGGTATTTACTTAATCAATGGCTGACATTAAGTACCAGGGGATGTGTTCATTTTCTCAAACAATGAAGGAACATCTGAACATCGGTTGCAATTGGATTCACCAACTGAGTAAGCTAACAATAATTCACTGTCGTTTTCCAAGATCCATCTGTCTTCTGCACCAACCAAACAGGTAAGTTGAATGAAGACATGATGGAAATTATTGCACTTGTGTCTTTGAAGTTCTTCATAATGGTAGTAATCTTTATGGTCTTTCCAGAAATGAGACATTGCTTTTAGTTTACTCTTTTCCTAAGTAGAGGAAGCTCTAGTGACTTTCACTTGGCTTTTCCACCATAATAGCCCTCACCGCACAGGTCAGGGAACCAGTGTGGTTCTGCCAATTGTTGAGTACTATATCTATTTCAATTATACATTCTGGAACTATAGAAGTAACCGTGGGATGGGCTAGCAGACACACTGGGCTCACTGTCAGAGAGAACTGAACTAAAACTCCATGGATCCCCTGACCTCTAAAATCCCCAATTCTGACTGTGAACAGCAATGATGTTTTGGATCTCTTGCAGTCGGTGTCACTTCAGAGCCAGTGCCCAGTAATCCCCCAAAGTTCCAATTACTTCCTTTCCCCAGGTACAGAGATGCCCTGGTAGAGACCATAGATTGCTTTGGGAAAGGCTGGAGAAAAAATTAACAGCATATATTTTTAGTGATACTGGGGTCCTTCCTCAAAAGAACCAGGCTGCCTGCCATATAATTCAAAGGGTTCTGGGAAGTGATTGAGGGGTTTTTACTGTCTGTTTTAAATGATTCAAGTTAGACTTTTTTGTTCACTTGACTTAGAACTTTTCTGTTTATACAAGACTTTAGTAAGTTTCCTATTTCATTTCTAGGAATCCAATATCATAGTTCTGAGTAAGTCAAACTATTCTGTTGGCTGTTGTTGTTTTCTTTGTTCGTTTGTTATTGAGAGAGAATGAACACTTGAGAGAGTGAGATTTGGGAAGGGGCAGAGGGGCAGGGAGAGAGAGAGACAGAGAGAGAGTCTCAAGCAGGTTCCATGCTCAGCACAGAGCCAGACACTGGGCTCAATCCCCTAACCCTGGGATCATGACCTGAGTCAAAATAAAAAGTGGATGCTTAATTAACTGAGACACCCATGTGTCCCCTGATTGCTATTTTGATTCTGCCATCCATTACCATCATTACTCCCACTTTGCTTTTGACAGTTGAGTGCCACCACTAGACCCCTGTCACTAGAAGATCCAAGTCTTCTGTTTGAATTTAAGATTTCCAATCAAGTGACCACAGTTTCAGTTGTGAAGTCGTGTTTACAGAAAAAAGTGATCACAGAGCTCTACAATGATACTTCCCTCCCTTTACTCAAAATATATTTTTCTTACTCAAAATATTAATGAAAAATATGTCCTTCGAGTCTTTCCAGGGTAGTTGAGTAGGTCTTAAATGACAAATTCACTCAAATATTCCAATCTCCCTAAATCTTTCATTTTTTTTTCCTTTACATCAGCTGATCATGGGAGTTAGAGATGAAAGACAAAAAAAAATCCCACATGAATGGGGGTTTTAGTATACCTAACTAATTAGAGCTCTAAGTTAATTAATATGGTCCTTGGATAGTCACCCAAACCTTGAATACTCTTTGGAAATGAAAAATAAACCCTTGCTGTTTAATGTTCCTGAGATTTACAGAGTATTTGTTTCATGGCATGATCTAACCTGTTCTGATGGCTGTGGTCTCTTGATCTGTAAGATGTGGGATTTTAACAACATGTTTCTAAGATCACTTACAGAATTCACATTCTGTGATTTTCAGTTTCCCAGTTTCAAATACAGAAACCTAACCTTGTGAAAAGAAATCAACGATACCCAAGGCCACTCAGCTCATTAGATGAAATTCTGGGGCTGGAATTGTGGTTTTCTAATTATCTACCCAGTGCTCTTTTTCCATTAGACTGACTCATGCTCTTCTAAATTCAGCAATTCTTCAAAATAAACATTAACATATAAAGTTTATTTGGGAGTGATTTTGAATTTTGAAATTAACTCTTATGGCAATGTTTAGGATGAGTCATTTGAAGATCCCAGAGTAGCTCATCAATACTCAAGTTTTCCACATAAAATTCAACCTTAGTTCATGTTATTTACCTACTTTGCTCTTAGAAATTAATAAGAAACTATGGGAAATATGGAAGTATATGATGTGACCTAGGTAATTGTATTAATTTTAACTTAACTAGCATGGAATATAATAACCCAGAAATTGCACATTTAATTTGCTTTTCTCACTGGAGAACAACGCTCCTCTAGGGTAGGGCTAACTATGATGTAGATTATTAAAGACAGATTCCTAAAAACTAGCAAGTCAGAGTCCATCATCTATTAAGTCAACCATCTGAATTTGTCATTTGAGAAGCTGTGCAATTACTCTTATGACACCGCAAGTGCTCTGAGCATGCTTGGATTTCTTCTTCAGAGTACTTGAAGCCTTTTTGTGACTATTCCCTTTATCCTTTGAAGGTGGTATTGATTACCAGAAATTGTCATTCAGAGCCTTTTAATGTGAATTTAAAATGTAATGAACTAGACAGTATTGCATTTATTCAAGTAATAAGTTGAAATATCTTATTTTGAGTCTTGGGTGTTTTGTAAAAGTGACTTTGAACTTAATTATTGAAACGGTACCCCTTAAAGTTATGCCTGGGTGGTTCAGTCCATTGAACATCTGACTCTTGATCTCAGTTCAGGTCTTGATCTCATGGTCATGAGTTTAGGCTTTATGTTGGGCTCCACACTGAACGTGAAGCCAACTTAAAAAAAAAAAAAGGTATCCTTTAAGAATGTCAATTTATATCAGAATCATTGGAATTAACCATAGTATCCAAATAGATTTTAGATACTAAAGTTAATCATCTAAAGACTGACTTAACTATATGTGTGCATCTGAGTATATACGGCGTGTGTGCTGTGCAAGTATGTGTGCATATGAGAGAGACAGAGTCGTTATGTCTGATTTTATGAAAGGTGTCATCTCTATTTTTGAAGCATTTTGATCTAACTTGAAGAGCCAAGACATAAATATATACAAAGCAAAATATAAGGAAGAGTGATCCATTGTACTCTAGGCACTGAACCAATGTGTTATGACATGCCAAACAAACAGGTTTCTTTTTCTAGAGGTTTTAAAGAAAACAATAGATGGATATTAATGGGATTCTTCAGCATTGCCTGGAGGTAAAAAAATGAACAAGATTAATATGAGGTCATTTCTACATCTCTAAAACCTTCTGAATGGGGCAAAATTAAAGATAGTATTATGGACTTGCCTTGGAGGACAAATGAAGAAGAAAAATACAAGGACTCTGTGTAAACATTAATTGTACTCCTTCCTTAAGAACCAGTGTGCTGGAGAAAGAATAGAGGGGCTACCCCCTAAGAGTGTAATTATAAGGATTTAATGAAATCATGTATATAAGATGTCCAACACAAAACAACATATGACTTATGCTCCATAAATATTAGTTTTATTTCCTCTGGCCATTTCACATGTTTGCTGATTATTTGCATAGCTCTGGATATAAGATGAAAATGAATAATTTATCATTGATGTGCAGTATAATGAGGTAAGAAATAGAGAAGAGATATGATCTAATCAACATGAGTTAGTAATAATCCCTTGCCTTTGAAAAATAATAATATAGTAAAGTCATATTTATATTAAGCTCTTAACTTTTCATATCAATGATTTTTCTTTTATCCCTTGAATAGCCCCAAGACTTTGGTCAGGCAGGTTATTATCATCATGTACTTGATGAGAAAATTAGTTGCTGTGACTTGCTGAAGTCATAAAACTATTTTGTACCAGAGTCTGAATCAAAATAGAGATCCCATGATTGGTGAACTGCCTCTATGATAACACCAAATTATCATTGCCTCATGGTATTTATGCCCTTATGCATAAGTAGTTGGTGTCACTTCCAAAAATTAGTTAAAAAGAGACTGTGGCTCCCATTGTGGACCTTCCCTTGGTCTCTCCCTTGCTTTCTCTGAGGAAACTTGCTGCATTGTGAGTAAAGCTATGGGGAGGCACCAGTGAATAGAAACTACTATGCTGCCAATATCTGGCAAGAGCCTTCAATCTGCCAACAGTCACATGGATGAACTTGGATCTTCTGAGCCTGGCATTTGCCATGTGAGTGAGTGTAGAATAAGATTCTCTCCCAGTCACACCTCTAACCTGATACCACAAGACTAAGTAGAAACCTTGATTATGTCGTTATGATAGATCTTGAGCCCAAGGCAGCAGCTAAGCCACTCCAACATTCCTGACTCAGAGAAACTGTGAGATAAAAAAAAAATAGTTGATCTTAGTCATTAAGTTTTAGGGCATCATGTTATACAGAATGAAATATTTAATATACATGAATTCCAAAATCTCTACATTCAAACCTCTAGTCTATGTAGTAGATTTTAGTTATTAACCAATTGTTGAAACTTTGGAGTTAGAGTCACTTAACTCTGTGGCTTTAGTCAATTTGCTCAACCTCTATGTGCCTCATATTTCCTGTCAATTAAATGGAAATAATAAAAATAAAAACTACCTATGAAAGAACAGAAAATAAAATCTATGTAATGTGCATAGGATCGTGCTGGTCCATACACATTTTACTATTATCATCCCATACTTAATGTAGTAAGCACATCTGATATGAGAAATAAATGAGGATAGAAAACTAATCAAGTATTCAAAACTGCAGTTGTAAATGTGAATCAGCAATATTAACAATATACACTGACAGAAGAATAAATGCACAGGATAATGTGGCAAGAAAAAGACTGTAAACTAGAAGTTATAAACCACTGAGGTTCTGGCTTATTTTAGTGTGTTTTAATTTCTCTTTTAGAGGACAGTATTTTTCTATTAAATTATATTATTTGCTTTGTATCTTAAACTAGAAATCTCTTTTTGTGCCAGATTATAAGCACTATGTCTTCTGATTATGTAAATGTTAATATTTTTACAAAGACATTTTGTTAAATTTGTTATCTTTAGATATACCTGAATATATACACACATATATTTATTTATGAATATAGTTCACTGTAAGTGAAAACATGTATGAAGAATTAAATACATATATTTGGAGGAAATTATATTTAGAAGCATCTGTGCTGTGTGCTGTCCCAAACAAGGAATGGAGTAAAAATAGCCAATGATGTTCAAGAACATTATCTAAGAGATATTTCCCCAAACAGAAAGAGCCCTAAATAACAATAGCAACACTCTGAGAAGGACAAACAGAGAGTATCGTGAGTAAAATATTGAGATACAAGATAGGACTTAAAATATATCAGAAGGATGATTTGATTTAGAAACTAAATCACACACACAAAAAATAGTAGAACACTAAATACTACTACCTCCATTTTCATTTTTAAGAGCATTTTTAAAAGTGAATATAAGTCACAAGCACCTTTATGCAAATATATGAAGTAAAAATCTGAAGAATTATAATACTATGAACAAATAGCATTTACTAGAATTGTTCTTCAATGTTTTCTAGCCTGCTTCAGACCTCTTGATTCCAAAGCAATCTATAAGATTTATAAGAATATACTTTTTCAGTAAGGGAAAAACTCCTAAGGACTTTTCATGGAGAGGCTGAAAATAAAAATTACTTTGATCAAACTTATGAAATAACACTGTATGTTAATATTTGTAAAAGTTGGTATTTATATTTATGACAAAGATAAGCTATTCTTTTTGTGCATATAGTGTCTAAGAAAATCACTTTCCAGAAAAAGACTCTTCTAAACCTTAACAATATAATGACACAATATGGTTAATCCTCCAAATCTGCAAAAGCATATTTTCTAGCTATTTTTTGTAAATATAATTTTGTATGTGTGTTGCCTTGATAAATAATAAGTCAATTTTAGTGTAGGGATGTTTCATAGAAAGTTAAAGCATAGTAAGCCTGTCCCTTGTTACTTTCCTTTACTGCCTTTGCCAGTTTTAAGTGCAAAAGACAGAATAATATTTCATGATTTTTAAATATCATCTAGGGATGAACATATCTAAAGGGATTGAGATTTATGACCAGCTATCAAATTAACTTTCATGATGGTCCCCTGTTATGGAAACTTATTGACTGATTTTAAAACCCAATGCTCATGTGTCTAATTTCCAGGAGAAAGCTTGATTGGAATTTGATGTCTCTGATGCCATGAGTGTCTTTCTTCAAGGGCAGTGAGAATTCAGAATGGTCCTTGCCACAGAGAGCATAAGTACCTTTTGACAGGTAAAAGCAGAGTAAAAATGCAAGATTGCAGATATGGAAAGATATCCACAGTTGCTGAAGTAATCCTTTCCAAAGAGAAGAAATGAAACTGGTAAATGCTCCCCCTTTCTCCTTCAACAATCTTACGGGACCCAAAGTGTGTGATCTAGTGCTGGGTTTTTTGGATTTCATTCCTATTCTGTTTCAGACTTAACCTGTGATATTTCTCCTATCATCTTCTCTTGCTGTTCTTTATTCCTTTGCCTTCATCTTTTTTCCCTCTTCTTTTCTTGTTTCTTAAACAGTGTATTGGACTTATAGGTTATAAGTATAATACCTGCTTCTTGTCAAAGTCAAAGAATACAAAAGTATAAAGTAAAAAACTAAAGAATGTTCTCTTCTTTTTCTAGTGTCATTCCTTGAGGTAACAAATACTAACACATTGGATGTGTTGCTTTCCTCATTTTATTCTAATTTCATGCAAACATACAACTTATGTGCACATAGACATGTGTATGTATATTATATATATAATATATATATTAAATTTTTGTTCTTTAAAAAATTACATTATACCAAAGTGCTTTATAAATCCCTTTTTCACTTACAAATTAAACCCCCTCCTAGTCAATATGAGTAGCAAAACTTAGTTATTTTTCTTTATAGCTGTGTAATATTTGATAATCTGAATGTATTACATTATATTCAGTCATTCTCCATACAAAAAGAATTCAATATGCTGGTAGGATTTTAACACCAGAAAAAGTGTTTATTGCCATACCAACATACAGCTGCTGCCTTCACTTCTATAAAATAGGTTCCAAAAGTGAGGGTGACAAAAATATATGAACAATTTAAATTTTAATAGATATGCCAGATTAATTTTCAAAAACCTTTAAACAATAAACATTTCCCCCATAAAAAAGTCTAAGAATTTCCATTTATCTACATTCTGTGTTGTACATCTTCATATCATTAATTGTTTGCTAATTTATTATATGAATATGATGTTTCATTTCAAAAACTAGAAGGTTTTCTTTATGACATCATTGAATATTTCCTTCTGTGAAATCCCTGTTTATATTTTTCTCCAGTTTTTATTTTTAGTAGTTTGCATTTTAGTTTCAATTATAGGATTTTTGAGGAAATTCACTGAAAGGCATTTTTTTTCCAGAAATTCGTTGCCTTTTAATTTTACTTATTCTATTCTTTTCTCAAGTCAATATGTATCTGATCAAATCTCAATGTATTCTTCAATTGGTTTTTGTCTTATATCACTTTCATTTTTTTTTAACTTGAAGTAAATTTTTAAAACTTAGAATTATTAACCCAGATGAGAAAAATGTGTCAAGGACACTAATAGTTTGTAAATTATGACATTCAAGTCACTTTGATCAATTATGTATCTTACATACAGTATTTCAGATAGCTTTCATAAGATCTTTAAGAAGGAATGAAGAGATCACTAAATAGAGGAATGGAATGGGCATCCAAGCCTGTATAATTCTAAAGCACATGCATTTCAACTGCAACCAATTGTTTCCCAAGAGCCTTACCTTGATGTCAGATATTTAGACTCTCAACAAATGACCTGGGGTCAGAAACAAACTGTGAGCTAAATAAATAATTAGCCCAACAGTAGGTACTGATTTTCTTTTCTAGGTGCCAAACACTAGGCAAGTAGCTTAACCTCTATGACAGAATGTTGCACTGGAATGTTAAAATAAAACTTACCAATGCACCATATATCAGAATGTAGTTTTGGGCCAAGAGAACATTTTCAAAGGATGTATTCAAAGATGAACATTGCAGAATTTATAGATGGGTCAGTATACCAAGAAGATAAATACTTAAAAACTCACAAGCACATGGCAAAGTCCCCAAACACACAGAATGAAGTGACTGAATTAAAAGAAGAGAGAGATAAATTAACAATAATTGTTGGAGATATCAATACCTCATTTCCAATAAGGAATTTAACTACTACAAAGAAGAACAAAAGCCAATAGATTACTTCAACAATACTAGAAACCAACTACACCTAACAGAGATATATGTAGAATATCTGTAGAACACCATATCCCAAAACAGCAAAATGCTTTTTCTCCTAAGTGCACATGGAACATTCTTCAGCATAGACCCTGGAGAATATTTGTATGGCTAGGTCATAGAAAAGAGCCTTAATAAATTTAAAAGGAAAAAAAAACATATAAGGTGTGTTAGAAAAATTTGGAAAATCTATGGAAATTTTATAACACAATTTGAAATGACCAACGCATCAACAAAGAAATAAGAAATACATTGAAACAAATGATAATGAAATAATAACCCAATAGAACTTAGGAAATCCAGTGAAAGGAGTTCTTTGAGATAAATTTATATCTACAAGTATCTGTATTTAAGAAAAAGTATCTCAAATAATAATTCTACCATAAGACAGTGGAAAAAGGAAAAAAAATAAAATCTAAAGCAAATGAATGAAAGAAAATAATATAGATTCAAGTGAAAATGAAGAGAATAGAGTACAGAAAAGTTACAGAAAAAAATCAATCAAAATAAAAATTGTTTCTTTGAAAAGATCAAAGAAATTGACATAACTCTAGGTAGACTAAGAAAGAAGAGAACACTTCAAATTACTAAAATCAGAAATTTAAGAGGGACATCACTACCCAATTTACAGGAATAAAAATCAATGTTAGGTACTATTATAAGGGACTGTGTGCCCCAAAATGAGGTAACCTAAATGAAATGGAGAAAGTCTTAGCAGGGCATAAAACCAAAATCAATGAGTGAAGAAATAAAAATTGTGAATAGTCTTGTAACATGTAAGGAAATTGAAAAAAAAAATTTTAACTTTTAATAAAATATTCTAGGCCCAGATGATTTCATTGGTGAATTTTTCAACAAGAAGCTTAAAGAACAATCAACATGATCTCAACAAACTTTTAAAAATATATGGAAAAGGAAGAAACACTAATAAAGTCATTCTGTAAGATCAGTATTATTCTGCTACCAAAACCAAACCAAAAAAAAAAAAACACGCAAAAAATTACTAATATCCTTATTAACATATACACAGAAATCCTGAGCAAAATACTAGCAAATCAAATTCAGCAAAATGTAAAAAATATATACTCTGTAAGAAAGTGGGATTTATCCCAAGAATATAAGATTATTTGCCCTGTGAAAATCAGTTAATGTAATGTGTTATATTAACAGAATAAACGGAAAAGAACACATGATTATTTTCATAGAAACAAAAAAAAAAACACTTGAAAAAATCTGACACTATTTATGAATAGAAGGAGGCATTATCTATCAGATAAAAGTCATATATTAAAACAACTAAGAACAAAGAACACAGTAAGTGTTCATACATACTGATGAAAGTCTGTATGATTTCCCCCAAGATCAGGAACAAGGCAAAGTAGTCTGCTCTTGCAACTTCTATTTAATGTTATGTTAAGGTTCCAGCACAAGGACAATTCAGCTAAATGAATGAATGAATGAAAAAATGAATAAATGAATGAATCTATCCATCCATCCATCCATCTGTCCATCCATCCATCCATCCATCCAGGTATGAAAGGAGGAAGGAAAACTATTTCTATTTGTAAATGACATGATCTTGGATATAGAAAATTTTTAAGTGGGGATGCCTGGGTGGCTTAGTCAGTTAAGCATCTCAATTTCAGCTCAGGTCACCATCTCACAGTTGTGAAATCAAGCCTGCCATAGGGCTCTGTGCTGGGTATGGAGCCTGCTTTAGATTCTCTCCCTCCTTCTCTCTCTGCCCCTTCCCTTCTCCTGTGCTTGCTCTCTCTCTCTCTCTCTCTCTCTCTCTCTCTCTCTCTCTCTTTCTCTCTCTCACTAAGAGAAAGAGAAAAAGAAAAGAAAATCCTCAAGAATGTAGAAAAAACTATTTGAAATAATAAAGGAGTTCTGAAAAGTTGAAGAATGCAAGATCAATATACAAAATTTATTTTTTTTGTATACTAGAAATAAACAACCAGAATATGATGTTAAAAAAAAGTAATTTACTATAAAATAACATCAAAAAACAAGATGCTCAGGAAAAAATTAGCAAAAAAAAAAAACATATGTACTTTGAAAACTGCAAAACATTGTTAAGATAAATCAAAGAAGAGCTGAATAAATGGAAAGACTTTGCATATTCCTGGAGTAGAAGAATTAATATTATTAAAATGGCAACATTCTTCCAAATGATCTACAGATCCAATACATCCCTATCAAAAATCCCAGTTTCCTTTTCTATGGAAATTGACAAGCCATTCCAAAAATTTACATAGATATGAATAGTCAATGTAATCTTTAAAAAGAAGAACAAAGTAGGACTCACACTTCTTGATTTCAAAACTTCTTAGAGTTACAGCAATTAAGACAGTATGGTACTAGCATAACTGCAGACATATTCATCAATGAAACAGGATTGAGGGTCCAGAAATAAAATTTTATATTTATGGTCAAATGATTTTCAACAAGGGTGCTATGACAATTCAATATGGTAAAAAAGTAGTCTTTTCAGCACATAGTAGTGGGACAACTGGGTATCCATATGCAGGAGAATGAAGTTGGACCCCTTCTCAAAATCATTTACAAAAATATCGCAAGATGGATCAAAGACCTAAATATAAGGACTGAAAATATCAAGTTCTTACAAAAATTATGAGTTTATCCTTGTGGCCTGGGGTTAGGCAAATCTTATGTATGACACCTAAATCATTTGCAACAGAAAATAAAATAGATAAATTGGACTTTGTCAAAATCCAAAACTTTGTACTACAAACAATATCATCATAAAGATAAAGTAACAACACCCATTATGGAAGAAAATATTTGCAAATCATATATCTGATAAAAGAATTATATCAAGAATGTATAAATAACACTATAATACATTTTAAGAAGTTAGATAACTGAGTGGAAAAAAAAAATAGCTAAGGGACCGGAATAGACATTGCTTCAAAGAAGATATGCAAATGTACAATAAGAAAATGAAAAGATACTCAACATCACTAGCTAACAGGGATATGCAAATCAAAACCACATGGGGTACTACTTCACATTCACGAGGGTGTCTATAATAAAGACAAATAATAAGTGCTGACAAGAATATAGAGAAATAAAAATTTTCATACATGGCTGATCAGAATGTAAAACGATATAGATCCTTCAGAAAACACTTTGGCAATTCCTCAAAATATTAAGCATAGAGTTACTATATGACCCGACAACTAAACTTTTCTGTTTATTCCCAGGAGAAGTAAAAACATATGTCCACAAAAGAATCTTGATCCCAATGTTCAAAGCAGCATTATTCATTATGGGCAAAACGTGGAAACAACCTAAATGCCCATTAAGTGGTGAATGGGTGAAGAAAATGTGATATGTCCATACAGTGCAATATTATTTGACAATGAAAAAGAATGGAGTTTAAACATTGTAACACATGGATAAACCTTGAAAACAGATTAAATGAAAGAAGCCAGTTACCGATGACAACATATTGTATCATTTTATTTAAATGAAATATCCAGAACAAGCATATCTATAGAGGCAAAAAGTAGATTAGTTGTAGCCTGGGGCGGAGGCAATTAGGAGCAATGGGGAATGACTGCCAATATATATGGTATTTCTTTGGGGGTGGGGGCTGGGAATGAAATGTCAGAATTTAATACCATGATGGCTGCACAATTTTATGACTATACTAAAAATTATTGACGTGTATACTTCAAAAACAGGAGGAAATACCAAAAAAATCTATTAAGTAGCTTATAAATGACTTAGCCACATTGAAAGTATGAAAAAAAAATTCTAGAGCTAGAGATTGGGGAAATGTCTTTGGTGAGAATTACCCCGTGAGTCCCAGCCCTTTCAAGTACAAAGTGGTAGCTTTAAGGTGACTATTCTGAAAGCCTGTTAACAAGTATCTCCAGGACTTTGAAGTACACAGTGGACTTGGAATCTGCAATGTTTGTTTAATTTAAAGGATGAAAAACTAGCTGCTTAAACACTTGGATGGTAGAAATAGGAGAGTTTGTTGCTCTATCTAGTAATTGAAATCTTCCAAGTTTATTCAGGGAAAAGGATGTGTGAATGTTTCCCATGGATCAGAGGTTAATCACAAGCATGGAGAAGGTGTAATATAGAGCACTCATCGGCCTTGTCCTCGTGAACTACCTTACCTGGAGGGGCAGACAGACCTCCACAGAGGAAATGGAAACCTAGTCAGGTTCCTGGGACTGAAAATGAAAGAAGTTATATCGCAACCCCTCAACAACATAGACATGTTTTGGGCTTTGTTTGACAAAGGAAAGGTAGAAATGTCCCGAGCAATAGTGAAACCACTGGAACTCATAGGGAAATGCCAATGAAAGTACTCTTAGTTCAGTCTGTTATAACAAAAATATCATAAACTGGGTGGCTTATAACCAACAAACATTTATTTCTCAGTTTTGGAGGTTGGGAAGTCTAAGATCATGGCAGCATCCAACGAGAGGCCCCTTCTTGGCTCATCACCAGTGCTTGGTCCATCACATAGTAGATGATTGGAATGGACGAAGGAGACTTCCTGGGCTTCTTTTATAAGGACACTAATCCCGTTTATGAGGACTCCACCCGCATAACCTGCCTAATCACTTCCCACGGTTTCCACCTTCTAATGCAATCATACTGAGCTTTAGCTTTCAACGTATGAATTTCAGGGGAGACAAGCATTCAGACCGTAATAAACCTGTTATTTTAAAACCAGCTGTGATATTAAGTTGATAGAGGAGGAAATTTTGTGCTAAGCAGAGAAACGAAAGAAGTCAGCCAAACCTACCTTCTCACATGACGTCTGTAGCCAACTGTGGACTCAAACTGCAAAAGGCGACAAACCTCAGCTTTAAATCAGCACAGAGCTTTGATAATTACTTGGGACCAGAGATTCTAATTATTGAAATGATACTGTGTTTTGTGACTTAAAGTCATTGTAGAATTTTCTTAGAGTGACCAGATAAATGAGTCAAAGTTTTCACATAGGAGTAGGGAAGAATAAAGACAGCCTTGTTCCCTGAGTATATCTAAAAGATAGTGGAGACACAGTTTAAATTGTTTATAATTATATCTCACTAGTCATGCTCCTTCAAATTCTAAAATGAGGATAATAATAGTATCCAATCCACAGAGTTGCTTGATAAATTTCTCAACTGCCTAACAAATGAGTACTTTTAATTAATGTTACTACTATCACTTTGCTTTTACGATTGTTCACATATCTTCTAGAACAATGTTGTTGAACATATTTTCTCCTGTAGAGAGGGATGTTCTCTGTGCTGTCCAATTAAGTTAGCCACCAGCCTCATTCAGCTGTTGAGCACATGAAATGTGGTTAGTGCAACTGAGGCACTTACTTTTTATTTCACTTTAATTAATTTAAATCAAAGCATAAATAGTTACATGTGGCTGTGGCTACTGTATTGGGCAGCTTAGATCTAGATGCATAACAAAGAAAAAAAGATATGGGTCAGAAAAGTTGAATGTAAATTCAAGCCTGAGTTCAGCCAACAAGGGAGATCATTCCAAACCAAATTATTGTTTCATTAGTGTAAGTGGTGATGCCAGAAAAGCCTCAGAATGAATCAGATGCATGTAGAGTTGTAATTTATACAGAAATTAGGGGGGTAGGTAACAAGAATAGCTAATATATACATGCTGAAATTTGCCAGGGCTAAAATATATTCAGAGGAACTTTTGACATCTAGTCTCATTCATTAGTATTGATAACAAATTTCAGGTGGAATTTGAACTAGCTATTTTCTAATGATGCAAATTGTTAAACATGGTATCTTACTAAGAGAAACCCTATGATCTAATTCTTAATGAATCTTAAATAAATAAGATGTGTGTCCGTCCATCTGACCGGAGCGTGCCAGGACAGACCCGTGAAAGATTCAGTGCAATTCTTCTGTACTTAGAGGAGGTTACAACCTGGTGGAGGGAAGCACGTTTACCTGCCTTTGGTAAACTCCCTGACCTACTCTGATCTACTTTTTTCTATAGCCAAGAGGAGAGTTCACTTTGGTAGGGAAAGTAACAAGCCTAGAAGAAGAAGGCAGAGTCAGTAGGGCTCCACACTGCAGTCTGCAGCCTGGAAGAAAAGACTAGAGCACGTTAAATATTACACTCAAGCCGTGTCGGATGTGGAGGGAAGTCTTACCTAAATTAGGCAATTACGACCTTCTTCTAACTCAATATAGAGCCAAACAGCTGCATGCAGCGGGATTTACTACTGCTGCCACAGTATAGATATATGCCCGACCGTGGCATCTTCGGTGTCATGGATCTAAGAACTTAAACTTGTTTTTTATGAGTAATGTTTGAAATTGCTTTTACCCTTCCTCTCCACCCCTACACCCACCGTGCACATACTTTTTTTGTATAGAGCTAACAATGCAACCTCTGCCTGGGACTAGGGCAGCTACAGAGACCTTAAACTATTCTAGACATATTCTAAGCTAGAGACCACCAACTCTATGTAGCCTGAACTTGACCAGATGCTGTGGCAACAGATCATAGAATCAGGAGTACTCTAAAAACAATGTGGGATTAGAACTGCTTAAGGAGGTAAATGGCTGTTATAAATATATATTTGTACAGCACATCTAGCATTAGTAGTGCTTACTATATATGTGACACTATATATGAATTACTTCTCATAAATATCTTTATGAGGTAAGTGATATTTTAGCCCCAATTTATAAGAGAAGAAACCAAGGCTTGCAAAAGACTAGGTAATAACGTGCTCAAGGGAACATAATTAATTATTGATAGAGGTCCTAAGCCATTTGTTATGCACAATACAATGTGTCCTCTCAGATAGAGAATAGAATTTTCCCTATCAATCAAGGTGAAAGGTGGTGTCATCATCTCCCTGGGGTTGCTATGACCTACTGATATACGGAAACAGAGTGCTGCTCTCTATAAATATAACTTATACCTAACCTGAATGCTCTTCTCATCTCTCTTTTTATTATAATGAATATAGAGGCAACTGAAGGAGAGGGATGAAGTTGCTAATGTTGCAACTTTGTGAAGTCCTTATTGGACCCTGATCAAAGGAGCAGGAAATGGTATCCATGAGGACTAATCCAATACTCTGACTCCTGTACCACTAGGCAAGTGGACCTCCACAGTGAGACATTCTACAGTTGGGCTAACAGAGACATGTATCTTTCTTTTTTTCTTGTTACATAGGTTAGTTTGTGGCACCCAACACCTGGATCCCAGCACCCTAGGGAACATCTCTTCTCCATTTTCCCACCTGGTAGGAGCTGGTGACGACCTTCATTTAGAACTACACATATTCATACAAAGGATTGTGATCCACAAGATGACACATCCAAACATCTTGGATGTGTGTAGAGTTGAGTCTAAATAGATCAGAACTCAGGAATTTACCTTTTACTATAAGAAAAAAAAAATCCATCATTTTCTCACTGCCCACATTTTTTGTCTGCCCATTCTTTTTACCCATGTTTTTCAATCACAGAAAGTAATCAGGTAATTTGGGATCAACAACAGAAAGCAGACAGTTTTCCCTGGTGCCCAATTTGCTCCAGATTGGGTGTACCTCAATGAAGGCACATGAAGACATGATTCTCACCCAGCCTTGTACCTGAACAAGGCAGAGAATCTATGCAGAGCCAAAAATCACACACTGAACACAAGATGGGGAACTGCTTTTCCTTCCTGCTCAGTGTTTAATCAGTGGGAGTGCCTCTGGCCGAATCATTTAATCTCTTTGATTTACAGTGTTTTAGTCCATAAAACAAGGGTATAAAAACTAAGACAATCACTTAAATCTTTTAAAACCCTAACTTTCTATGAGTTCAGAATTTAAGATACAACATTTTCTCAATATATATCCAGAAGTCATATTTTCACTAAAACCAGTATCCTTCTTCAATATACTAGTGCTTTGAAAGCTAGTTCAATAGCACCTCTTTTATGAAGCTGCGTTTGAATGTCTGTCGGGGTTCTTTGCTGTAAACAAAAGACTGTATGCTGGCTAGATCAGGCAGATGAGTATATTAGATTTAAGCAGACAAGTGTATCAGGTTAGAATTTCCTGGAGGGCCAGAGCCACACTGGGAAATTACTCTTCCATGACTATTGACAAACTACGAAAGGAGAGGGCATTGGTGACAATGGGTAGAAGCAAGGCAAATGGAAGTGGGAACTTTCTTAGGAATCTGCTGCCACTGCTTCTATACACCCAAGATATGGAGACTGGTCCCTGGGGCCCTGAGAGTCCATGCCTGCCATTGCCATTGCGGGACATGGAGTCTATATGGAATGTGTGGTACGTTTCTTGTGTCGCTCTCCTCCAAATCCATATCTCCATGGGCGCTTCCAATTGTTAGCGGCTTGGTCATGTGCCTGCACCCATGAGTCTGCTGTAGAGGAGACTGAAAATGTGAGTTTTCTGACCTGTACCTTGGAAAGGCAAGGATTTGTAATGTGAGAAAATGGACCAAGAGTAAGGAAGTATAACAGCCACAGTTAAGGACTGTGCTCTATAGCTTTGAGAAAAAAAATGTATTGCATTTGACTTCCTCCTCCAGATTGAAGCTTGCTTTTAAGAGTGTCGATATTGGGGTGCCTAGGGGGCTCAGTCAGTTAAGCATCTGACTTCAGCTCAACTCATCATGGGTTCGAGCCCTACATAGGGCTCTGATGGCTCAGAGCCTGGAACCTGTTTCTGATTCTGTGTCTCCCTCTCTTTCTCTCTGCTCCTCTCTGCTCCTGCACGCACGCACGCACACTCTCTCTCACTCTCTCTCTCTCTCTCTCTCTCTCTCTCTCTCTTTCTCAAAAATAAATAAATAAATAAACATTAAAAATAAATAAATAAGTAAAAGTGTCAATATTAAGTAAACATAATAAACATGGAAAGCTTTCTTAGATACATTAGATGAACCTCTACCTTTAGTTTTTGTTTTTATTATTTTTTAATGTTTTATCTTATTTTTGAGAGAGAGAGAGAAAGAGAGAGAGAATGTGAGCAGGGGAGGATGAGAGAGAGGGAGACACAGAATTCAAAGACAGACTCCAGGATCTGAGCTAGCTGTCAGCACAGAGCTCAACATGGGGCTTGAACCCACAAACTGTGGGATCATGACCTGAGCTGAAGTCGGACACTTAACTGACTGAGCCACCCAGGCACCCTTGAACCTCTATCTTTTGAAAGAGAAAATGGCTAAACAAAGCACAAGCTTTTTTTGGTGACATAACACTTTTTTTAAGTAATTAAAAGCATTTTTATTTTTATTTTTTTAAGTAGTTTATTGTCAAATTAGTTTCCATGCAACACCCAGTGTTCTTCCCCACAAGTGCCCTCCTCCATCACCACCACCTCTTTTCCCCCTTCCCCTTCAATCCTCAGTTTGTTTTCAGTATTCAATAGTCTCTCAAGTTTTGCATCCCTCTCTCTCCCCAACTCTCTTTCCCTCTTCCCCTCCCCATGGTCCTCCATTAGGTTTCTCCTGTTCTCCTGGTAGACCTATGAGTGCAAACATACGGTATCTGTCCTTCTCTGCCTGACTTATTTCGCTTAGCATGACACCCTTGAGGTCCATCCACTATCCTATAAATGGCCATATGTCATTCTTTCTCATTGCCATGTAATACTCCATTATATATATATACCACTTCTTCTTGATCCACTCATCAGGTGATGGACATTTAGGCTCTTTCCATGTTTTGGCTATTGTTGACAGTGCTGCTATGAACATCGAGGTACATGTGCCCCTATGCATCAGTCCAGAAGTATCCCTTGGGTAAATCCCTAGCAGTGCTATTGCTGGGTCATAAGGGAGTTCTATGGATAGTTTTTTGAGGAACCTCCACACTGTTTTCCAGAGCGGCTGCACATAAGACTTTTAATATAAATTCAAATATTACGAACATGATTGCATAATATGAGGAAACCGATTCCTTATTATCTGTATCCTTAAAGGTACCAGTTATAAAAGAATATATCATTTCTAAATCTGATTTTATTTAGTGGACCTTCTTCCATTTCTAATCATCATGAGGGTTATGGAAACATCCTAGAATCAGATATATCTAAGTTCAAATCCTAGCAGAGGAACCTTGGACATTCTTCTCATAACATTTCTGATGGTTATAGGAGATGATGAATGTTAAGCCTGGTTCATGGAGCCTGAGGCGTTGTGCTGAATGAGAGCTGGTGGTGTTACACCTGCTTTCTTTTACCTGACTTTTCTCCTTGTCTGTTACCTTTTTTGTTCATGCCTGCCTATTACTCTGTTAGTTCAACCTCTTCCTCTTTGCTGCTTCTACTCTATTATGAGATTTCTTTTTTAAGAATATTAGTTTAATAGCTCTTTAGTTGATTGATGACTCAGTTCCAGGCTGTGCATCAGTCCTGTGTTTCTTTTTGGAGAGGATGCTGTAAAGGAACCCCACACCCTACCAATCAGCCTGTGTTGTGTTTGGTGTCTTGATTTCAAACGTTAGTTGCTCATCACTTCTATTTGGGGTTTCTGCAAAAGCTAGCCTCACTTGTAATGCTTCAGAGGTAGATTCTAATATATAAGTAAACATCTCACTAGGCAAAGGTTAACGTGAAGAAAGCAACAACATCAAATAATCTTTTCTCTCCTCCTTTTGCTCTGCTCTCCATATGAAGAGGTTTGGACCAGAGAGATTTTTATTCCGAGCCAATTCATTTATTATTCAAGTTCCTTTGGCAAGATAGTTAACTTCTTTGAGAGACTTTCCTGATCTGTAAAATGGGAGTTCAATCGCTGACTTGTCGGGTTTCTGTGAGGGTTAGAAACCCACTGCTTTCCTAGCATGTAGCTGGTGTCCCATGAATGCTGGCTCTCTCGGTCATTGCTGCTAAGATCGAGTGAGCAGATTGCAGTAGCCTCCTGAGAAGTGGGTTCTGATTAGAATGAAGGGGGAAAGACACCCCAGAGAAAATATCGTCTGCTGCTGCTCAAGGTCAGCCCTGTCAGCCTTCCAGGAGGCGAAGACCTTTAATTTCATGATGTCATTTTCTCTTCCTAAAAGTACTGTCTGACATATATTTGCTTTTTAAATTGAAGTGAACTAAAATTAATCTCATTATGGGAATCTGATAGTCCTCAAGGTACTTGGAGACTCCTGAGTGTCACAAAATTAGAATCAAACATGCTGGTAAACTGCCATCCAAAAAAGCAAAGGCAGCTAAGTGGACAGAAGCCCGGGGGGCTGGGGGTGAGGGGGCAGAGGATGCTTATGTATAATTTGACTCCTTTTGACACTTTGTCAAAATGTTGTGGCTCAGACAGACACTTAAAGCCTGAATATTTTTGAGAAGTCCTTAAAGACCTTCCTTGTTGTTTCTTGGTGGACAGCTTGTATTTTTGAGAGTCATTTGAATATTATTTAAATTTTATTTAAATATTCAGTACAGGGCCGTTAGTAAGCATTAATTTACACACATACTTTTGGGCAACCATGGATTCTGGAGCTGTTCGTGAAGCTTGATGTAAATCAGCACAACAAAAAAGGACAGGAGATAGGCATGAAGCATAACCTGGGATTGCTGGGCTCTCTGGATGAGAGAGTCTATACTTTTCCATAAGAGCAGGAGATGAGGTGTAGCCCCCTGTCATGATGAATCCTGAAAATCTATTTTTTTATAAGGTCTTCCAGTGGCTGAGTGATAGTTTCCCCTGATTAGGCTCTCTATCTTCCCCCTGGTTTCTCGGCTCTTTGATTTTCAGTTGATGGTCTGCTGTCGGCTATGACATCCTGATCTCTGTACCTGGAGTCTGTGAATACAGGACACTATCTTCCTCGTTCTAGAGCGTCCTGGAGAGAAAACCTTTAAGAATGACACGTATCACATACTTCAAAATATTTATGAAGCGATTTTGCTTAAAAATGTAAGTCTTTAAGTTTAGCCAATTTTGGTTTTTTGATTTTGAGACCCATTATAACATCTTGACACTATATATATAGGTATATAGTTCTTCCCAAAGATGGCCTAGGTTCTTCTTCTCTGTACTGACCCTGAAAATTCTTTGTGGATCTTGCTTCTCTTGCCCATGACATTTTGTGGTACAAGTTTTCCAGATGTAATTTCCTCTTTAGAAACAGTACAATTCACCATCTGCATCTATTCCTTGTATTAAAAGACAAAATAGCATAATCCTTAAGAACATGGCTCCTTAGAGCAGATTCCCTATGTTTGTTCACTTTTTATTAGTGGTGTGATCTTTGACAAGTCACTGACTGAGCCATAATATTATCATCTGTAAATTGCTATCTAAACAACACCCACCCTAGAGACTGTGGTGATTAAATGGCCATAATCCATAAGAGCATGTGCAGCCAGGAGAGAACCTAATTTGGCCTGAGAATGTGGAGAACAAGGTACAAACATCAGGAGATAAAAATTTGCATTGATACTTCCTTATTTGAGGATTTCCCCCCTTTAACATAACTACCTAGGGTCCAGTGTATGCTAGGCACCAGGAAAAGAGCTTTCCTTAAAGACTTGCATGTAGGTCTCTCTGACGTCACTCATTCTTAACTTCTATGTTATTTATCTATGTCCACGGCAGATATATAGATGGAGATTTAGAAATATGTTTGCCAATGTATATTTACTCTACTTACTGTTGGCTGTTCTGACAGGCTGTCTGTGCCCCCCCCCCACCCCCCTGTAGCCTAGAGCTCTTTAATTACATGGGAACTGCCAACCACCAGAGAGCTTTCATTGACTTGAGATCATTCTGCTTGTCCAGGGCAAGCTAGAAGTGCTGAAGAATTGATAAATGACCTGCCACTTCCTGGGAGCCTTCGATTCGTGGCTGACAAGAGTTGGTGTACAAATATCCTGGTTCTTTCGCCGCTTGCATGAGTTGTGTGGGACAGCCCTGAAGCAAAATCCTCACTAACTCAGAATTCCTCTGTAGGATTATACTCCAGTTACCCATTGTGGTAACTAAACTGGTAACACCCACTTTGTTTCTTGTATTCCTTTGCCTATCTCACCAACCCCCTCCACTATGGGTTTTTCCTGAGGCTGCCTTCCCAATGAACTTCTTACACTCAAATCCTTGTTTCAAGGTCTGCTTTTGGGGCAGACTGAACTAACAATGATCCCGTGAGAACATGACTTATTGTGAAAAGGTCATAGCGTGTCCAATTGTGACACATGGCATATATTTGTAAATTACTTGTGTTTTTCTCATTCATTGATTTGTTTATTTATTATTTTATTTAAAAAAAAGAATATTTATTTATTTTGAGAGAGAGAGAGGATGAGCAGGGGAAGGACAGAGAGAGAATCCCAAGCAGGCTCCATGTTGTCAGCACAGAGCCCAACTTGTGAGTTCAAGTGACCTGAGCCGAAACCAAGAGTCGAACACTTAACTGAGTCACCCAAGTGCCCCTCATTGTTAAATAGGCTCTACGCCCAGAGTGGAATCCAAGGCAGGGCTTGAACCCATGACCCTGTGATCAAGACCTGAGCTGAGATTAAGAGTTGGATGCTTAACCAACTTGAGCCATCCAGGCGCCCCTCATTGGGTCAGTTTTTGAAGTTAGTGGGTCAGGATATTACCTCAGAGATCCACAGAGTTTCAAGCAGCAGCCCCAGAGGCCGGCTGAGAGAAACAGAACCCTGAAAGCTTCAATGTTTGATGAGAAAGGAAGCTTTCTGGTGGCCTCACTGGCTCCGGCTATCCACTAACACAGCACAGCAAGTACAAGTGTTTTTTTTTAATGATTTTTTTTAATGTTTTTTATTTATTTTTGATACAGAGAGAGACAGAGCATGAGAGCAGGAGGGGCAGAGAGAGAAGAAGACACAGAACCGGAAGCAGGCTCCAGGCTCCGAGCTAGCTGTCAGCACAGAGCGCGCCACGGGGCTCGAACCCACGAACGTGAGATCTGACCTGAGCCAAAGCTGGAGGCTTAACCGACTGAGCCACCCAGGCGCCCCTAATGATTTTTTTTAAACAATGGCCTTTCTTCTCAGAATTTACTGAACTTGCTTCCTTCTTCATACCTTCGTATGAGTGGCATCCTGAAGAAGAGATCATGGACCTCAACTAGGAATGACTTTGGTCCCTAGAGTATATTTGGCCATTTCTGAGGATTTCAGTTTATTGCAACACTGATCCAGCGGACTTGATGCAAAGGGAGAAAGCTATATTGGCATCTTCTAATATGGTAGTCACTAAACCCACATGGCTATTGAGCATATTAAACAGGAGAACTGAATTTGTAATTTTATTAACTTTTAATTAATTTAAATATAAAAAGTCACAAATGGCTAGTGAGTATCAGATTTGACAGTGCAGGAGTCAGAGAGACCTGAGTTCAAATTGTGACTCTGTCATTTATTTAGTAGCTATATGATCTTGAGCAAGGTCTGTTTCATCATCTGTACAATGGCGATAAAATCGGCACATCCCTCGCAATACTATTGTTAAGGATTAAGGAAAACATAGCATAGTATTTGCCTTTATACATGCTCAATGAACTATTATTAATTTTATATGAACTGTAAATATTCACCTAGTGAAGCTTCTTTCCACACCTCAGCCAGCCTTAGTAACAGAAATTGGAAACTAGTTAAAATAGCACACTCCCTTCCCAGAGTCCTGAATTCTCAATCCTATTTATGTCTGTCTTTGGATTTAATTGAGTCTATTTCTTCATGTGTGTATGAATATATCTATTCACCTATTCATCTCTCTATCTCATCTATCATCTATCATATTTAAATTATAAATTGTCTATTCCTAACCCATCCACACACAACCCTCCCTTCTATTTTATTTTGACTTTATGTTTGAACCACATTGCCGGTTTGCACTCGACTTTAATTATGATTCTGTCTCTTCCAACACTGCCAACACGGCATGCGTTTTGAGATCTTGGGTAAAGCTCTTCCCTTTTCCTCCTCCTGACACCAGCGTCCCATGGAACAAAGCCATTTGTAAATGTTTTCACACAACTGACCGTGACATTTGTAGATAGGGGTTTAGAAAGGCTGTTGGAGAGATTCATCTATAAAGAAGAATTAAAATAAAACTTTGTCCAGAGTTTCTCAACAATGCCTGATGCTACTTGAGAAAAAAAGGTCATCCTAGTCAATTTGTAATATACCTGCTACATGTGGGTTTTATGTAACTCTTACAGTGTTCCCATTATCCAGAAAGCAAAGGGAACAAATGACCACTCAGAAGACACCATAAGAAAGTATTTAAACATATGTAACAGTTTAGCTTTATGTGCACATTTATCAGCTTGTCTGTGAATGAGTGTATGAGAGAGAAAGAAATTAAGATTTTGCTTTTGAGGGGTTAGGGGAGAGTATAAACTAATTGAGTAATAGTACATCACTTCATTTAATTCAACAAACATCAGTAATACCGTGACTTCTCCAGAATAAAGTATCTTATAAAAAATGATACCTTGAACACAGGAGTCATAACAAAAGAGGATGTCTCTGTGGTGCACACTCACATACACACACACGCAGATACACACAAACACATACACATAACATGACACACATACCACACATACAGACACATACATGTATATTTGAATAAACAATCAAACAAACAAACAATATAGGATTGAAAGAAGCATAGACATTTTTAAAGGTTAGCACTAAGTTTCCACCATCTTTTCTCACAAATTTCTATAAGGTGGTTTTTTAGTTTTAATATTTATGATAAGTTATATATTGTTTTTAAAAAGTGAACACTTAAAACTTATGTTCTTCTCACTAAAGACATCCCAGGGGATTCCTGGTCATGCAGGGACATTGTGGGTGTCAGTATGCTTGATAGTTGCTACAGGAACAGGAAAATGTTTAGCATGTACTGCACAAAATCAAAGCTATTGAGTAAAAGGCAACATTTGCTATTCTTTAGGAAAATTGGCAACATCAAAAGTACATACTGTGCATAATTAAAGCCAAGGAAATAGGTTATTGGTTCCATTAAATTTATTCAAGAACCAAAAGAACAAGTATGGCATTCACTGCATTTGTAAATACTATTTCATAATGAATACTGCAATTTAGAAAGATAGCCCTTCAGCCAATTTTTACTTTTGAATCATTGCCATTGTTAATCAATTACCCAAGTTGTTATCAAAACAAAACATTTGTATTATTTATATAACAGTGTGGACATACTACAGAATATACATTCTTTATGTTTGGATGTTTCTATTTTTACTTTCTGTCTTCTCTTGCCTATAGTAATGATTTAATAAGAAATATTTATTGGGTACTTATGGTCTACCAGTACTCTTCTAGGCACTGGGAAGTGTTTATTTGAAAGAAAAACAAAAATATATATACTGAACATATATGTGTGTGTGTTGAATAGATTTTGAGGGCATTTAATTGAGTATGTTTTTATTCAAACATCATGAGTGGTAAGATGGTATATACTTTCTTTGGAGACCATTGTTCATGTTTTATATATTTCTATTTACTTTATCTTATCCTTTGAATGACTAACCATATTTTTATTGCAATGAAATTTCACTACTGTAAAAAATTCCTGAAGTATAATGCAGGCATAAGCTAATAAATAAATAAAATAAATAATAACACAATACTATATATTATTTAAGAAGTATCAATCAAAGTGTAATTGCAGATAAAGTTTTATTTGGTATAATGACTAGGAACAGAGACCTTGGAATTTTAAATGTAAATTAAAGTAGTATTTATTCCATTAAAAATTTTTTTTAATGTTTATTCTGTTTTGAGAGACAGAGAGAGACAGAGTGTGAGTGGGGAAGGGGAGAAGAGAGAGGGAGACACAGAATCCAAAGCAGGCTCCAGGTTCTGAGCTGTTAGCAGGCCCAATGCCAGGTTCGAACTCACAGACCATGATATCATGACCTGAGCCTGACTGCTTAACTGACTGAGCCACCCAGGCGACCCTAAAAATTTTTATCAATACTTAACAAATCTTTAATGTAACAGCAAATATTTTTAGTAGAATTTCTATCAATGGCATAATATGATCTTTAAGTGACATGATTCGTGAAAAATGGATTTTATTTCAATAAATATTCATGGGAAATAAGTATTTTCACATTTATGTAAGGAAACTGTCTAGTCCAAGGGTGTTGCATGGTTTGGTTGCTAAGATTTGTGCCTTTGAACTCTCTCATACATGTGGGTGTACCTTGATTTTTCGGCATTGTAAACAGATCACCTTCTACAACATAAACTCTTTAATAAGTATCGTACACTTCCATTAAGAGCCATGATGATATTTTCACAAGGTCTGGACTTAACTTCTTATTAAACAAATTAGAAGTTAGGACAAAATACACATAACTGTTATTTTCAGGGCTGTCCTTGAAAGAAGGGAACAAATAAGGTGTGTCCTATCATAGGTTGGCTTTCTACTTAATAGCTTTTTGAAATGCAGGATGAGGGGGAGGAATCTGAGAGGCCAGTGGATTTATGGACTTGAGGAGATGAGGATCAGAGCACAGGGAGTCTGAGGTCACTGCAAGTTCTGAGTCACAGTTTGGAAAAGGAGGGAGCTACACAGCACATTGGTAGGCACGTGGGACAAGGCATGGGGGTATCGATCGCTTGTTTGGAAAGGAGCGTGAGGGAATGTTTTAGGAGTGATGATATTTTTCTGATCTCAATAGTGATTACGTGGGTGTACACATTATCAAAACCCATCAAAATCCACAATTAAAAATGATACCATTCACTGTATGTATATTATACCTCAATAAATTTAATTCATAAAAAAACACACATAAAATTGACAAGAAACAGTCAGAGAGGGGGAAACATGCCATATTAGACTCTGGAAAGCTTTAATTCAATTGAAAAATAATAATGTCCAAATTGTATAGGATAATAATTTTAATAAAAAATCTATATTTACTGACTGCTTACCATCTTAGATGCTTTGATTTAAATAGCTGGTATGCATGAACTCATTTAATCTTCAGAAGAAACCTATGAGGTAAGGAAGAGTATGGTCCCCTTTCTGTAAATGAGGAAACTAAGTGTAGAAGGTAAATCCAGGAACTAACCCAAGATTTCATTGACATTAAGTGATGGAGTCAGCATTCATTCCTACGTGATTTGGCTGTTCTAACCACTGTATGAGCTCATAAAATCTGCTGCCTTATTAGATGCTGGGAAGACAATACCGGGTAGAAACAGATGTAATATGGTAAAGAAGTCAGAGATTAATTGAGGAGTGAAAAAATATATGGGGAAATGTCATCTAGGTAGTAAAAAATTCATTTTAAAGCAAATTTAAGATACCGTTTTGTAAATATGGAAACATAATTAATGATAGCAATGCAATTTTGGCCAAAATAACTGTGTTAATCACTGCCAGTGACATTACTAATTAGCAGACCTGTTTTTTAGAAAACATTTTTGGCAATGCATATTAAAATCTTAATTTTAAAATCAATTTATACCCAGTTATTCCATTGTAGAGAACTTAGCCTAAAAAATACCAACCAGGAAAGAATGAAGACTCTAAGGAAAAAGTGTTAATTGTGTTTTTCCTATGACAGCGAACAATAAATACTCTTTTACTCTGCTCAGAAGTATAATACATTGCATATCCATTAAAATCATAGTTATAGGATTACATTGAGAATTGAGAACAGACATGATTTACTAATCCAAGAAAGATATTACATGTGCCAGAGACATTATTTTACATACTTATTATTGATTGAATTGTGTCCACCTCCAAATTTATACAGTGAAATCCTAACTTCCAGGACCTCAGAATGTGACCTTACTTGAAGATAGGGTCTTTATAGAGGTAATCGAGTTAAAATGAGATAAAAATGGATTAGGAGAGCCTCTAATCCAATACCACTGGTGTACTTATAAAAAGGACAATAAAGTTCAGTTTAAGCCACTCAGTCGGTGATACTGAGTATCTTAGTAAATTAATACACATGCTTGGTTAGAGACTGATTGTGGCTGTTGATCATCGTTAGTGCTATTCCCCCAATATTTATAGCTCTCTCCTTCTTGCACACGTAGGATTTGAGTCCCTTTCCTTCTGAGGCTGGAGTTGACCATGCACTTTCTTTGCCAATGAAAGGTGAGCAGACATATGTGTCACTTCAGGGAGATATTTTATGAGTCCTATACCTCACAACGGTCTTTCTTTTCCTCCACCATGACAGCTGGTAACCTTAAAGGCAATGGTGACTTTGTCATTAAAAAGCGCAGGAAACAGAACATCTAGCTGACTTACAATGCATATGTAGTGTGAAGATGAAATAACTCTATGTTGTCCTAACTCACTGATATTTGGGAATTGTTTGTTAATTGCAGCCAAGCCTAACTCCTCCCAAGTAAAAAGACTAGCAAGGCACAAGCTTTTCTTACAAGAGTTTTCATCTGAATGAGCGCTGTAGAAATAATCAGGCGTTTAAAATTGAATATTTAAAAATGCCCTGATAAAAGTATGTGAAGAATTTTAAGGATGCATAGAAGAGAGGCACTTAATCTGGACTAGGAAAATTTCCTGAAGGGAAGTGACACGTTAGCTTAGTCTTGAAAGGCAAATAGGAGCTAGTCAGCAGAAGAAAATGAGCCCAGAGAGACAACATGTGTACAAAGGTGAGAATTGCAAATTTCTCATTATGCTGGAATGTACTATATGAGGGTCAAATGAGTAGAAGTGATGTTTGGGGAGGATAAATTGACAGGACCCTGGTCAGGGAACTCTTTACGCATGCTTTGAAGATTGTAAGTTCCTTTCTCTGGTACTTTCCCTGTCAATGGAAAGTTCACGAAGGAGTGAAATAATCAGTTTCAAATTACAGTTTGAAGTTGAAGAAAAAGAAGGTATTGTATACATTGTGAATGCAGCTATGCAAAATATAAACATGGAGAATTGCAAAATAATATGCAAAAATAGTTATGTGAAATAGGCATGAACATAGTTAAAAAGTGTTGCCCATTATAAATGTTACTATATAGGGGCGCCTGGGTGGCTCAGTTGGTGAAGCCTCTGGCTTCGGCTCAGGTCAGATCTCACGTTCGTGGGTTCGAGCCCCGAGTCGGACTCTGTGCTGACGGCTAGCTCAGAGCCTGGAGCCTGCTTCCGGTTCTGTGTCTCCTTCTCTCTCTGCCCCTCCCCCTCTCGTGCTCTGTCTCTCTCTGGATCAAAAAGAAATAAAACATTAAAAAAATTAAAAATAAATAAATAAAATAAAATGTTACTATATAGTTTGTTCAATTAAAAGGAAGTTTAATATAATGGTCTGACTAGGTAAGCAAAACAAGCTAAAAATATTTTTCTCTAAATCATAAAAACCTATGGGAAATGAAAACATATATTTATAAAATACAGTTAAAATCTGATGGGAAAGGACTTATTAAGATAAGCAGCACAAATGGAGACAAAAGGAGTTTTCTGTAGCTCTCTTGCTAGGAGAGTTAACTTATACCGAAGGCAGAATAGATATTTTAAAAGGCTATATTTCCAGATTGGAAACTCAGAGAGGGAAAGTAAAGAGAAATGAAAACGAAAGACTGGTAAGCAGAATTCTAAGATGTATCTTCAAGTTTCCTGAGTTCTAGTTATTTAATCAAACACTAATTCAGGTTCTTCTATGAAGGGAGATTTCCAATAGAATTAAGGTCCCTAATCAACTGACTAAAATTAGGAAATCATCTAGGCTTTCCAGGTGGATCCAATGTAGCTACTCAAGCTCTTAAAAGTAGGAGAGGAAACCAGAAAAAAGAGATGGAGTGAAAGGGAAGCCAGGAGAGATCTGAAGCATGCGAAAGATTCAACTCTCTACTCCTAGCCACTGATGATGTTCCTGGGAGATCAAGGCTTATGGGCAGTTGCTAGAAACTGAGTGTAATGACCGGCCGACAGCCGGCTTTTTTCTAAATCTACACAGAATCCTGCCAACCACCTGAACGAACTTAGAAGTAGATTTATCCTAGACCCTCCAGGAAGGTATGCAATCTTGTTATATCTTGATCTCAGCTTTGCAAGACCAGAAGATGGCCTAGTTGAACTCACCAGGTTTCTGAACCAAAGATAAGAAACGTGAGGTAGTAAATTTGTGTTGTTTGAAGCCACTAAGACTGTGGCAGTTTGTTACAGTAGCAATATAAAACTAATCACTTGTTTAACAAAATGTGAAATAAGATGGTAGGGTGATGGTGAAACACATGTTTCAGTCTTCAGTCAATTAGTAGTAATATACTAGTGTGATCAAAACTGAAGATTCTGGAGTTGGAGGGGGTGGGGATCAAGTTCCAGCTTCGTCACTAGTTGTGTGACTTGGGCAAGCCTCTGTCCTTCAGTTTCTTCATCCGTATAAGGGAAAGATGATAGGTCTTAACCATCAATTATTAATGAATTATATGTAAGTTACTTAGCACAGTGTTTAGCATATGGAAAATTCTGTAAAAGTGTTAGCTACAGTTGTTTCATTTGAATTTAAAGTTTAAACTTTAACCCCGGTGTGGGCAAGTCCTTAGCCTGTTTTTTATGAGTTAAGACGTAGGGATGGTTTTAAAAAAGAAATGTTTCCTGACTCTTGGGTTAAGTTTACCTACTAATAGAAAGACTTTTAGATTGTGTAAACAAAAACAAAAATCTAATACAAAAAAACCCCCAACATATCTAAAACAAAATGACAGGGTTCTTGTTAAGGGATGAGGAAAGAATGAGCAGAGTTGCCTGGCTGGACCAGTAGAAAGAGCATGCGATTACTAAAAATAAATAAATAAGCCTAAAAAAAAAAAAAGGCAAGTGAAAAAAAGAAAGCAATACTATTAGAAATAGAAGATAATGTTAACACTATTGAAATCGGTGAATGAAATATAATTTTTAAAAATATGATTTTGGTTATTGAATAAAATTTCATCTGCTAGATTACTATAATTTACTTCTGTTTCTGTTGTGGAACATTTAGTTTTTTTCATGGTTGTTTTTTGTTTTGTTTTGTTTTTTGCTATTTTAGATACACCTACATAGAACATCTTTGTACATAAAGCTGTTTCTATTTCATTGGATTCTTTCTTTAGGAAGCATTTCCATAAGTACGGTTACTAGGTGTGAGAGCAACTGTTTTCAGATTCCTGATACTATTACCAGTCAAAAGGATTGTACCAATTTACCAACCTCATAAATTAAACTTTTTTTCTGAAATGATTGGTACTGGAAGATTCTTTATGAGAAGTGAAATATATTTTAATTTCCTCCTAATGTTTTAGAAAAGTGCTTCTCAAGAGGCGGTATGCATAAAAACTGCCCTGGACCTTGTTAAAATGTAGAGCCTGATGCAGGCCACTGGGGTGGGGCCTAAAACCTGTGTTCTAACAAGCTCCCAAGTCTTTCTCATGCTGTTTATCTGATCCCACTGTGAGTACTGAGGCTTGAGCCTTAAGAAGGCTTGAGAAGGATGCAGGAAAGCCTTTCCTGAGTTTTAAAAAGTGAAGCAAGTTTGGAAAAAAACTCCTCACTTTAAACAAATGTTTCCAACAAAGTAATCTCTCATGTTGTCTAATCAGGAAAAAAGTACAACCATCAGGAAAACAAAGGCTTGTTCAGCCTTACATCAAAATTGTACTTGTCTGAGGGCTTACACTGGCTCCAGTCTGACCATGGACCCAGTCCGAGTGTGGCCAGTTCTAGATCCAGTCTGGATAAAGAAACGCTCGAGGTCTGATGCCTTACCAACTGAGCCACCCAGGCAGACATGAAATGCTCGAGATCTGAAACTTCATAAGGGAGGTGCCATGGAACTAAGATCCAGGATCTGACAGGGACGCACCCACCACCTCCAGAGGCAGTGAGAAAGCAGAGAGCCCCGGGGCCTCAGCAGACACCTAACCTGGCCACTCATTTCTCCTGGGGGTCACCAGGGTCTCCTATGTTACTTCTTCTGATACCAGAGCTGTTGAAATCAATTGAAGCACATTAAAAATTCTTATAATTTATTTGTGCAAAAACTGGCTCTCCTCAGGCCATGCCAAAGCAGAAGTGGCTAAGCGAGCTCCCAGTTGTGACTTTATTTTGTCCTTCATTTATTCTCGTTAAGGTTGTATATTATCAGTACTGATGAGCCATTTATGACACTAATTAATTAATCATCTGTCTTGCTTTGGAATATATTCCTCTCAAGCGATGTGCTTTTTCTTATTGATTAATGAGATTTTACTTCATAGTAATAATATTAGGTCTCTGTCCAGAAAGTTGCAAGTATCTCTTCATGGATTAGGGTTGTCTTTTCCTACTTTGTTTCTGGTAGTATTTGACCTAGAATGTTTCACATTTCCTAGATATTAAACATTTATTCATCTTTTATACTATAGCTTCTCCTTTTGCTTTTATGTGTAGACATACCTTCCTTTTCATCCAAGCAAATAAGTATAATATCTACTCTTTCAAGGAAGTGATGACTTTATTTCTTAGCATTTCACATTTCTTTTTTTTTTTAATACAAGTTACTGTCAAATTGGCTTACATCTAACACACAGGATCATCCCAACAAGTACCCTCCTTAATGCCCATCACCATTGCTTTTCTATAAAGAAAGTGACGTTTTTACCTTTCAAAGGTACCGGTTTTCTCAGCACCGATTATATTTCAAAATTCCTCCAATCCCTATTGATTTCAAAATTTTCTGTTTATTCTATTCAAAATAAAACACTAAATTTTGAAATACTTTCTCTAATTCAACAAAATATATGTATAGTATGTAAGTTTTAGTCAAAGGGTAGAGACTGAGGTTTTTTAATCTCTCCAAAATATGACTTTTTGGTTAAAAATATCTTCATCAGCTTAAAAAACTGAATAGGATCTTCAATACTGAATAATTTTGCAACTGGTTATAAAAAATCTCACTTTTTGAGTTATATTTCATATCCTAGCTCCTGTCCTTACATGAATTTTTGTTGACTTAAGATAAATGTACATACTTAGTTTCCAGATACACTATTTTTATTAAGGACAAAACAAATGAAGTTTATGTGCAAGGCCAAGAGAAATATTTTTGTTTTGTTTCCTATAATAAAATTTACTTTTTTTTATTCTCAAAACATAGGATTTATATATAGAAAAATTGTTGAGCACCTGGGTGGCTCATTTGGTTGGGTGTCTAAGTCCGTTCAGGTTATGATCTCACAGTTTGTGGGTTCGAGGCCTCAGTGGGCTCTGTGCTGACAGCTTGGAGCCTGAAGCCTGCTTCAGATTCTGTGACTCTCTGTTCCCCTTCCCCGCTTGTGCTCTCTCACTCTCAAAAATGAATAAATAAACATTAAAAAATAAATAAATAATAGATAAATATAGAAAAGTTTTCTCCCAAGGCAAAATGTCTATTTAATTTGTACAGCGAGGGATATTTCAATTAAAATACAATAGATATATGTAGCAATATTGTAATATAGAGAAAATAGTATTTTTATTCATCTTTTAAAAACAAGTGTTATAGATTACGACAGATATATACTTAAAATCCATTTTCTAATGAAAACAAACCAGTTTTTCTCTTCTACTGGTACCCTTATTATCCCAAAGAAGTACATTTGAATTTGATACATTGATTGGTTCATTGAAATTGAGCTCTTCAGTAGATGTTTAAATATCAATCACCTTATGAATATTTAAATTCAAGAAATGTCAAATTAAAGGTTTGCTCATCTTATTTACTTTTAAGAGTTCTTCAGAAATATCAGATAAAATGAGATCATAGTTGGTAACAGTTTAGAACTTAAAAAAAAAACAAACTGATCTTTGCAGAGTAATACTCCCAAATATTCAGGAGAAAAATACCCAAATATAATATAACCTTTAGATTTTTAAAAAAGCTTCTTGGATTTCAGTAAAACTTACTATATTTAACTTCAACATTTTCCACTAATCTCTTGATTTAATACAGTGGTCTTAACTCTAAACTGATACATTGGAATGAAAAATCAATTATATTAAGCAATTTTATTGTGTTATTAAAGTAAGTATCAATATAGTGGTTAGTTTTATGACATTGTTTCTCACTGATTACATTTAACTTTCTGAAGAAAACCAAAGGCACTTTTATTATATATATATATATGTATGCATATATATATGTATGTATGTATATATATATGTATGTATGTATATATATATTTTTTTACTTTTCTAGGCAAATCTTTAATACTCGAAGTTAAATCTGCAAATTAAATAATACTCACATGCACATTAGAACTTAATGAGTAAAATTTTATTTTTATAAGTGTATCCTCCCCTAAGAAGGGATTCATCAGAGTTTTCAGATAAACAATTTTTCCTTTTGTATTTAAATATAATCTAATTCACCAAGATGTTATTTACATGCCTAAAAGAATTTGTTTACAAAATTTATCCATTAACTATACAGATACCAGTGTTCACTGAATAGTGTATACTGAACCCTTTCTACTTTTGCAGCTTAGATTAAGGGGGGGTAAATATTAGATTAAGTAATTGCTTCAAAGGAGCTTATTGAAAATCCATATATGTAACTTGTTTGTTATAGATAAATAAACTTAATTCAAAATAGCCAGAAGCAGTCTGACTAAATTCAGAGAAATGCTTAGGGTCATAAAGTTTTCCAGATGCAATTCAGTTTTGTATTTGAAGTAGGAGTGGAGGGTTAACTTATTTTGGGTCATGTTATTTGTCTAGGATAGTTTATCTGTCCATTATTAACATCTCCTACGTCTTCTCTGTTACTTCCTTTTCCTCCACCTATACAGTCTGGAATTACCTTCAACTTTTGACTCAGTTAATCTGTTTGACTCTCCTTTTGATTTCTAACATTACATCTCCCTGACACTCACAGATAATTTATTTCCTCACAGCTCTTCAGTCCCAGACTTCATAAAGGATATGTATGTCATCTATCTTGCTTGGTTTCTTTCTACCTCTTACCTTCACAAATCGCAATCCATCCTTCAACTTTGTCCCAGGACTTGGGTTACCATCATAGCTATACTTAGTTTCTACAGATTTTTGACAAAGGAAGAGATCATCATCATAAGTCAGTCTTTGCCAAATTAAAATAGTTGTCCAGTCCTTACATGGTTTTCTACACAGTCATCATCTTCCTAAGGTTTGAATTTAAGTCTTTTTTAAAGGACCCATTGCCATTGTTTTACCTTTTTGTTGTAAAAAAGTATAAATCATACTGCAAAACCCCTATGTGTCATTTTCCTGAAATTAACAAATGTTAGAATATTGTTCTCAATGTTTATGAAAGAATAAAACAATTTTTCAAAATTTTTTTAATGTTTTATTTATTTTTGATACAGAGAGAGACAGAGCATGAGAGGAGGAGGGGCAGAGAGAGAAGGAGACACAGAACCGGAAGCAGGCTCCAGGCTCTGAGCTAGCTGTCAGCACAGAGCCCAATGTGGGGCTCGAACCCACGAACGTGAGATCTGACCTGAGCCGAAGCCCGATGCTTAACCGACTGAGCCACTCAGGTGCCCCAAGAATAAAGCATTTTGCATGAAGTTTAAATTGGTTATGAAACTTTTCCCAGGTCCATTCCATTCTCTCCCAGACATATCTATATTTGATGTTCCCATTCCTTTGCTCTTCCTTAAACTGTTCCTGTTAGGTTTCAGCCCCACATCATACACATAGCTCCTTTTTCAAGGTCACAATAACTTCTAAATCACTAAAACCAGTGAACAAATCTTATTTTTATTTCCTAAAGTAATCTAGCAGCATTATATGATTACATTTGATCACACCTGCCACCTTGAGCACATTAATTATTTGGCTTTCAGCACATCACACATTATTTGCTTTCCTCCTGTAAACTAAATTTTGCTTCCTTATTCATTTTCTTCTCCTGAAATTGGCATGACTTTGTCATCTCTTCTAATTAATTGCATCAAGTTAGTGATTTCATTCAGTCCTGTTTTAAATAAAATTATGGTCTCATAAGCGCTTACATTTTAACATTTTATGTCTTTCCTTCAGACTTCTACACGTGGATGTCTGTTTGTCATCACAAACTTGTATGTGAGTGCAACTCCCAATCTTCTCCCTAACTGCTGTACCCACAATCGTCCCATTTCAGTTTATGACAACTTCTCTCCATTTGCAAGTTAGAAGCTAGATTTTGAATCTAACTTTGACTTTTATTTCTCTCACGTCCCATATCAAACTCACCTGGAGACCTTGTGAAGCATCTTCAAAACATCTGACCATATCTCAGTACCTGCCACTCTGTTACCATGTTCTAAGGCATCACTTTGTCATTCTGATAGAATATCCTTGTACTTTTGTCTCATCCTAATTCCCTTTGTCCATTTCCATCTAGTCATAGCAACTATAGTGATTTTTTCAAAAGAAAAGGTGAGGTCACTTCTTTGCTCAAAACTCTTCCTTCACTCTAAAAGCTAAAGTCATTACAAAGCCTACAAAGCCTTATAAAATGTTTCTCCTTCTTTTCCTTGGAGTTTTTCTGCTTTTCAGCTGACCCACTCTTCTTCATTCATGCTGCCCTCACTGCTATTCCTTGGATATGACAGATATAGTCACACTTTTTGCACCAGCTGCTCATTTTGCCTGAAATTCTCTTGCCCCAGATGTCCGGATTGCTCTCTCCCTTTGGCAGACTGTTACAGTTGCCAAACATTCCCTGCTTTAATAATACGGTATTTTGCTACTGCCCTTGGATACATGACTTGCTTTGGTGATGAAATGAACAGAGTGCTCCATGCCTCTCCCAAACACAAGCTTGAAGAGCTGCTGTATAATTTATCTTGGATCTTTCCCCTCTGTTATGAGATCTGCATGATCCAGACAGGGGCTGCTCCTTCAGCCTAAGGCCTGGTATTAAATAACAGAGAGCAGAAAAACAGTTGACCCATGAGGTATTTGTAACACAAGAGAGAAAAATTTGTTGTTTGTTGTTGGAAGCCCTTGAAATTGGGATTTTTGTTACTGTATTACACTGAATGAAAGTTAAGATAGAAAGCGTTACCAAGAATTGGGGCCCTGATTAAACAAACAGAGTAACACTTCAGATTGACTTTCCCGGTTGCTAGTGGGTACCCAGAAGACTATTACTGGAGTCTTAACAAGTGATTATAGTGTTATGCAGTGGTGAAGCATTTGGTAAGAAACAAGGTGTTGCTAGGGTGTCTTGGTTGATACTGGATGCTTTTATCTAGCACTGTAAGAAAAAGATGAAATCAGAAACTAATTGGCTACCTTGCAAGTAAAAAATGAATGGGAATATAGAAAACTCAGAAATTCCCAAAGCTTCTAGGCATAGAAGCTGGCACTGTTTCTCATTTCCATCAGATAAAAAATAAAACTGAGATAGCCTTTGAAAACAAAGGTTAATGTAAATTCCATCTCTTCTGCAACAGCTAAATTAGAATGCTAGCCCTCAACACTTTGTTAAAATCTCCAAAATAATTAAGGTAGTGCCTAATGAAAATTTTAAGTTAGGCAAAATGGCTGGAGGGAAAAAAGATCATGACATGGTTTTCCCAACAAATCTTGGTAAGTTCAAGTTACCTACAATTAAGCATGGAAAAGAATAGTTGTGGCTAAGCTACTAACATATAAAGCTGAGCAATCGAAGAAAAGCTAATGAAGCTTTTGAAAGAGTTGTCCTGCCAAAGTTGTCATTAGTCTGGGTTTAAATTACATTATGGGGAGCCTAGGTGGCTCAGTTGGTTAAGAGTCTGACTTCTGCTCAGGTCCTGATTTTGCGGTCTATGAGTTTGAGCCCTGCATTAGGCTCTGTGCTGACAGCTCAGAGCCTGGAGCTTGCTTTGCATTCTGTGTCTCCCTCTCTCTGCTCCTCCCCTGCATGAGCTCGCACTCTCTCTCAAAAATAAATAAATAAACATTAAAAAAAAGTTTTAACATACATTGTGACTTCTTGAGACTTAAAATAACTTTGGGCTTCTAAACTTCACAGGCAAAAAGGAAGAGAAAACTATGTGGTCCTTAGGGAGAACATCCTCTCCAATATCCTCTTCAGATAAGCCTGAGGAGGAAAATAGAAAAGGAAAAATTCTCCCAGAGGGAGACAGGCTTGCAATAGAACAATAGACTGAGGATCTACTTCAAGGCGACAGAAACAGGGTCTTAATTGATGAACATTCTCTTTTTTCAGGGTAAAGGTCCTTTGCAGTTTCTTCCTGGGGAGATTTCAGTATTAATACAGGTCAGTGACCACGGTCTGTTTCTCCTCCTCACCCCGCTCCAATGGGAATATCTACTGTGGTTAGACTGTCTACATTGAACCATTCCAGTGTAGTGTTTCATGAACAGCTAACTTGACTTTTCAGTCCTTACGTCTCTGGATCAAGGAAACCATGTATGGCCCCAATCTGAAGGCTATTATCATGGTGTTGTTTTCCTTTGTGTGTGTGAGGGAAGTATATTTTACGTGAGGAAGGGAGGGAAACAAGATGGTATTGTTGTTCTCAAACACACTCTGATATTCCTCCTGAGATAAGTACTCTTAGCATTGTGGTTGGGTTTGATCAAATTAGATGCTTTGGCCACAGAAAAGTGAGTGGAAAGGACACGTCATTCCAAGTAGGAGGATATATAAGGGCGTTTTTGATTTTGCCTTTTTTTTCCCTCTATGACATGAGAATGACATGCTCCACATAGAGGTGGCTGCTTCAATCTGTTTCCTGGACTTAGAACAAGGTAAAGCAGTGCCACAGCTGGTCCACAAAGGTCTTGAGAAATACACACTAGTTTTTCTAAATGGTGACTTGGGGATTAACACGTCACTCAGTGAACGCTGAATACTAATCCATAATATTCCTTGAAGGCTTTGTTCAAATATCACCTCAGTGATGTCTATTATGTCTATGTAAGACCATTCCAAGCACCATTTCATATAAGAAATGGAGGAAAATAAAAAATTCCTAATTCCTCATTACCTAAACATTTTGGTGCCTTTCTTTCCATTAAATTTTAAAGCCGTTTTTAAAATTTATTTTTGGTTACATACTTGATAACATATTATCAACTATAGATATTTCCAGCCAATTTAAATTGATAGAAATATTTTCCAAGTAATGAACTTTTTCTAAACTTAATTTTTTGTAGTCTTGTTTTTGATGAATTAGATGAACTAAATTTCACCCACTTATTTCCATATTTTCACAAGCTTTTTAATTCTTTTTTCAATTTCAATAAGAAGGCTCTAAAAGCCTCTGCTTAGAATACTTTTGCTGTATTTAAGATTATTTCTTTGGGCTACAACGTATGAAGATTTTAATGTTCTTAAATATAGTCAGTCTGGTTGTTTTCCAAAGGTGTTTTACAAATTCACCCTCCCACCAACAATATACTTTATACAATAGGAATTGCTATGTCTCTCTTTTTTTTTTTTTTTGCTATGTCTCTTTATTTTTTTTTTATTTTTTTTAATATTTTATTGTCAAATTGTTTTCCATACAACGCCCAGTGCTCTTCCCCTTAAGTGCTCTCCACCATCACCACCCCCTCTTTTCCCCCCTCCCCCTTCCCCTTCAACTCTCAGTTCATTTTCAGCATTCAATAGTCTCTCAAGTTTTGCATCCCTCTCTCTCCCCAACTCTCTCTCCTTCCTCCGCTTCCCCTGGTTCTCCATTAGGTCTCTCTTGTTTTCCTGCTAGACCTATGAGTGCAAACATATGGTTTCTGTCCTTCTCTGCCTGGCTTACT
>PISW01011350.1:0-41331 GCA_004023785.1 Mungos mungo
AAAAAAAAAAAAAAAAAAACTATTGAGCAACCACGAAGTACAAGACACTGTGGTGAGTAGTAGTGTGATATGAAGCCCAACAAGTCACTGTTCCTTCTTCCAAGGAATTTCCAACCTAAATGGAGAGAAAGATCCCAGAAATAGAAGGTAGACCAGGATCCCTGTTCAAATCCCCATTTGACTGTGAGCTTTGTAAAGTCACTACCCAGTGCCCATCATGATATCTGACATATACTGATGTGAAATAAACATGTCCCGAGTGAATGAACGTGAGATGAATTCCACCTGGGTGCCTCAGCGAAGGCCTTAACTTGAGTGGCAACTTATGTAGGTAGGATTTCAACAGGGAGAAACATTCCATGAAAGATAAAATGGCATTTAGGCAGAGAACGGGAAGCTTAAAGGCATAATGGAAGCCAAGCATAACATAGAAGAGAATGATGAATGGCCATTTTGTCTGGGCAAAAAAAAAAAAAAAAAAAAAAAATGTATGCTACCACTTCTAACTTAAGGGATAATAACTAGATATGTACAACTTCATAAGATTTCTAAAAAGTTTTTCAAGTCTTATTTATTGATGTATCAGGCAACCACACAGATGTCAGGGCATAGAAAGAACATCAGCTCTTCTACCTCAATATTTTTGAAAACCCTCTTGCTGCTATGTTAGGAAAATGGCACACAGCTGTACGTAATCTTCCGTTCAGAAGACTTTTAAAAATAACCTAAGCAGGCATTCATCAGAAATATGCATTAGTGAAAAATATTTAGTTACAGCTAGAATAAAGACAATGTTCATGTTTATTCTGATCCTGGTTACCTTACAAATGGGGGTACATAAATTTACGCATTCTCATCTGGGACCAAACACAATTTTTTTAATGTTTGTTTGTTTGTTTGTTTGTTTGTTTATTTGGAGAGAGAGGGAGAGCACAAGTGGGGAAAGGGCAGGGAGAGAGGGAGACACAGAATCTGAAACAGGTTCCAGGCTCCGATCTGTCAGCACAGAGCCCCGCACGGGGCTAGAACTCATGAGCTAGAAGATCATGACCTGAGCCGATGTCAGACACGCAACTGACTGAGCCCCCCAGCCGCCCCTCCAAACACACACCCACACAAAAACTGATGAGTACAAAGCTCTTTGAAGTTTTTAGAGCTTAGTCTGTGAAATGAAAATAAACACATTTCCGGGAGCTCAAAGATGTGTTTTGTGATTGCAAAATAGCTCTGAATGAAAATTGTTGCAAGAGAATAAAGCTCTGAGTTTATGAGGATGATAATGGGGGTGGGGGCAAAGAGATGAGGTTTCTCCCGGAGCTTCGTCACATTTCTGGGGTGTGCAATCATCTTTGTTTGAGGTCGGTAATATTACTTCAAACAAGAGTTAGAAGCAACTAAAGATCAAAGTAAGAGTTAGGGCTGGGGTGCTGGGTGGCTCAGTCGGTTGATCGGCTCAGGTCATGGTCTCAGGGACGTGGGAACCAGCCCCACATTGGGCTCTATGCTGCGGGTGGAGACTTCTTAAGCTTCTCTCTTTCTCTCCCTTTGCTCCTTTCCCTGCCTCTCTCTCTAAAATAATTTTAAAATGATAAAAATTAAAAAAAAATTGGCTTAGGGCTTTACTTAGCCTTATTGGAAGTCCAATGTTCTGTCTAAAACCTCCATTTCCTGAGGGACAAAGTAATCTCTCCCTGATCCCCCGATGAAATCTTTTACTTTATTGTGTGTCCTGAACCTTCCCTCATGTCTTCCCTGATAGGTCCCCACATGGTTGAACCTTGGAAATTTGCTACTCGATTTAATTCCCACACACCTACACCTAAGACTTTCTCTTCGGTCCTCCTTCCCCAACCCGCCCAGTCACAGCACGGGTTGGAACCACCTGTATGGTGGGTGCAGAGAACCAAAGGTATGAAGTCAGGCAGGAGAGAACTCAACCAAGGAGAGTGAGAAAGAGTAAGGACTAACATAAGAGAAAAGCAAAGAAACTGTGGGGCCTTGGAAGTCATGGAGGGAAGTGCTCCAGGAAGGAGCTTTGTGGAATGCAACGTTCAAGTATGCTGAGTCCTGCTGATAGATAGGGAAAGACAGGCTAAAATAGGCAGAGAAGGAAACGTTCCCTGGGTGGGGAAAAACACATATTCTGGAACAATGCTGGGAGAGTCTGACCACAGCAAACTCCCTTGGGGGTAAGTTTCCTCTTCAGAATGTGACAGATGCCACCTACTTCCCTCAGGTTCCTCTCAGGAATTTGACAAAAGACCTGACTAAAAATAAGGGGTAGACCGTAAAACATATGACCCACAAGGAACAGTATGGTCACAGACCCCCCCTCATATAATGGAAACGAGCCAATCAAGAAAAAATGACTAGGCATTTAGAGTTCCCCAGCCAATAAGGGGAGAACCTGAGAAGGAACCAGGCGGAGCAAGGGGGCGCCCGCCCAGAACGTGTGAAACAAGGACTCTTGCCTACAGTCCCTGGGCATTCACTTTCGAATGCCCCCTCTCTGTAAAGAGAGCTTTCCTACTATTCTTTCCTTCTACATTTATACTCTAGTCAACTTTCTCCTGCTGCTCATTTTGTGTCCACCTCTTCATTCTTCGAAGCTGCGAGACCACGAATCCCAGGTATTGAGGAAAAACATCCCGTAACACTGAGACTTCAGGAAAGTTGAAGGTAGAAAAGAGACCAAGGAATACGGTGACTTGACCTTTCAGGCGAGTGATGGAAACAGAAGTCCAGTTGGAACAGATAGAAGCGAATCCAAAGAGAGAAAACGCTGCAGCGCATGTGGGCAGAAGTCTCCAGAAGGTTGGCTAAGAACGGGGAACTCCTGGAAATACAAGGACCGTTTTTTGAAGACTGCATTTCTATTTGGATGGGAATGAATCAAAAGCGAGGAAATGATAGACAAAGCAAGAGAGAGAAAGGGACGAGAGACAAGGCACAATTATGGAAGCTAAACTGTTGAGAAGGAAGAAGTTCGTCTTTCATAGGAGCAAATATGCCTCAAAATAGCAGTAAGGAAGGCCAGGCAGCAGGTGCTAGCCGGGATTTGGAGGTGGGAGGGGGGCTGAGGAAATTCCCACCTCCTTCTCTCTCTCTCATATTTCTCCACCTGCATAAACTCCTGACAGCAGAATTGTCTATCTTCTGAGCTATTGTTCAGGAAATTCCCTTTGAACGAGTTTCTTCCCCTCCTCTTGTCAAAGATAAAGCTGGGGAAGAGAAACAGTGCAAAGGGTTAATCAGTGTAAATTGCCGCATCTGTCTCTGCTACCTGGCAATTATCTTCCTCCACAAAAGCCGGATCCTTCCTGGTGATTACATTTCACAGGAATGGCTTTCATGAAAGTCCTTGAGAAAGGCACTCCTGAGTTGTAGGAGGGACACATTTGTCCATCTCACAGTTCAGAGAAAGAACTCACACGTGTAACCTCTTTTTAGTAAATGCTCTAAGAAGCGGCAGTCAGGGGCTCTTGTCGGGTGTTGGTTAGAACAAACTAGCAAATTCTATTAGCAGCCTTGAGCTTTCTCAGACAGGGACTTAGTTAAAGGAGGCTAGAGTAATCCAGGTAGGATGTCTCGGGCTGGTAGAAACTACGCTAGTGTTGGTTTAAGTCTTCTAATGTGGGTGAGAGTGTGGACAAAATCATTTGTGCTGAGAGCCTGTAGTTTTTATAGGCCATGGTTGAGAAGGCCTATAGGCCTTGGGCCTATAGGTTGAGGCCTAGTTGAGAAGGAGGTTCAAAGAGGCCACGTTGTGCCTCTTTGCAACTTTTATGATCTTATTTCACCGTGGATCTGTTCGTGTATTTGTGTTGGCTACCCGACTAAATCACAATTTCCTAGGGGCACACGGGGCTAACATCTCTGACATATTTTACAGTTATAGATTCTGTGTAGGGCTTGGTCACATGGAAAGGACTCGATCAAGTTACAGGGTATCCACATACCGTCACTCATGCCAAAACACTTTTAAAAAAATATGTATTTATTTAATTTTGAGAGAGAGACAGGGCGTGAGCAGGGGAGGGGCAGAGAGAGAGGGAGACAGAGAATCCGAAGCAGGCTCCAGGCTCAGGCTGTCAGCACAGAGCCCGACGCAGGGCTCGAACTTGTGAACCGTGAGATCATGACCTGAGCTGAAATCAGTCACTTAATAGACTGAGCCACCCAAGTGCCCCCCAAAACACTTTTAATGAGTGCCCCCTTTATGCATATCATTTTTCCAATGCTGCTGTGATCCAGTTCAAGAAGATTCAGCCTTGGCTTTCATTCTTGGTTCTCTGTCTTTCCTTCAGAGATGCCCTGCCACATCCCAGCGAGCTGAAATACTCATTTACCCTGAAGTTTTCGACAACCGAACTCTGCAGAACCTGACCTGTAAGATTGTATGAGAGATGTGTTAGCATAGATATGGAAGTTGGTTGTTCAAGAAACCCTTTACAACCACAGGGTCATACTCAGGACACGTAAAGGAGTCATAACCACAGTGAGGTACTACTCACTCCTCCCCGGACAGCTCTAACCAAGACGTCCGATAATAACAAGTGCTGGCAAGAATGTGAAGAAATTGGGTCACGTACACACTGCGGTGGAAATGTAAAATGGTGCAGCGACTTTAGAAAACAGTTTGGCAGTTTCTCAAGCGCTCAAACATGGAGTTCCATGACCCAGCAATTCCACTCCCAGGCACGTAGTCAGTGGAAATGAAAACATCCACCCATGCAAAAACTTGTACAGGAGTGTTCTTAGAAGTATTCACAAGAGCCAAACGATGAGTGATGAGTGGATTAACAAAATGCGGTATATCCAGACGCTAGAATCTCTCCGGCGATAAAAAAGAATAAAGTACAGATACAGGAATGAACCTGGAAAACATTCACGCTAAATGATAGAAAACAGACATACAAGGGCAAATAATGTATGATTGCATTTACAGGAAATGCTGGGAACAGGCAGATTCATAGACACTGAAAAGTTGATCAGAGCTTGCTAGTGCCTGGCTTCGGGGACATGGGGGCGATCACTGCAGGGTCCTGGTTGGGGGCGCGTTGTGCCCATCCGTGACCGCAGTAGAAACCGCTGAATGGTACACTCTAAACGGGTGAATGGCTTGCTGTGTGAGTTGTATCTCAACAGCCTTTAGAAAAGGAGAAAAAGTCATGGATCAAGTATTTCAACTACTAAGAGATCGAGAGCCCCGGACGTTGCTGTTTCGAGTCCCGGTGGCCAGCCACGTGGAGGTGGTTCCCGGCCGGCGTCCGCCTGCATGCGTGCCACAGTACGCACGGGGCTGCGCGGCGGTGACAGCGCGGGGAGCGGGAGGACAGCCCGCAGCCACGGGGCCGGGTCACAGCCCGGGTCACAGCCCGGGGCAGCGCGCGCCCCGCCCCCGGCCTGAGTCACGGCGCCGCGGGAGTCCCCACGCCGGCATGCTCGGCTGAGCGCCGCCCGGACGCCGCGGGCCCCGGGGCGCAGCGTCGGCGGCGGGGCCCCCGCCGCCCTCCCCTCCCGGCCGGGCGCTCGCGGGCCGGCGCGCGGGGCCCGCCTCCCGGAGTCCTCGCCCGCGGCCGCGGCGCCCGACCGTGCGTCCCCGCGCGCCGGCGCCCGGCCCTCCCTCCATGGCGTTTATCCGGAAGAAGCGGCGGGAGCAGCAGCTGCAGCTCTACTCCCGGGAGAGGTGAGCGCCGGCCCGCGGGCCGCGGCGGGAAGGGCCGCGGGTCGGGTCGCCCCCGGGCTGGGGACCCGGCACGCGGGCCGGGCGCTCGGGCGGGGGCGGCGGCGGCCGGAGCCTGGGAGCCGGGTCGGGGCCGCGTCCCGGGCCGGCAGCGAGCCCGGCGCAGGTGGGGCGGCGCTGGGCCCGCACCCGGAAGAGGCCGCGCGGGTCCCGGCCCGGAACGTTCTCCGGAGGGGTGCGGCGGGGGGGGTGCGCGGGCCGGCGGCCTCCCCCCGCGCCGCCCGGGGCACCGGCGCCGGGTCCGGCACTGCGTGGGCGCCGCAGGGGCGTTCCGCCAGCGCTGCGGTCCGCGGCCGGGACCACCCCGCCTGCACCGGGACAGGGGATGCCTTGCTCTCCTGCGCCTTTTTCTGCCAACTTCTGGAGACGGAAGGCCAAGGCCTGCCCGGCTCCCTCCCCTGCTGGGCCGCGAGGTGGGCCGCAGGAAAGGCCTTATTCTGCGAAAAGCCAAAGCTGCCCCCACCCCCAAAACGTGTTCTGAGCAGTGGGCCCCATTATATACGAGTGCGTTTGAAGGCTTTGCATTCAGCAGCGTGGTGAGGCCCAGCGGTCATTATCCCCCAATTCCGGTAAGGGTGTGGGGTCCCACGGGATGAACTCGGAGCAGCACCCTTTTCGGTTCTGATTCTCAGCCTCCAAGGGAAGTCATTTCTAAAGAAAGGTCACATCTGCCCTGAGTAGGTTTCTGGAGAACGAAAGAGCTTGCTGATTTTCGGGGTCTCTGGCCCCAGGTGTCTAAAGGATCCGGGAATGAATTAGTTTACAGTTTTTATTTTGATTGGGAGACAAGTTATCTGATAGTCCCGCTAGCCTGTCACGTTGTTGTGTGATCAGTGGCGTGTAGAAGGAAAAAAATCCTTCCTTTACCTTTTAAGGTCTTGCAGCTGGACTGAATTTAGTGTACGTACAACAAATGAACAGGAGGAGAAAACCAAAGTTTTACTGCCTGTGGGCAGAGGCCCAGTGTTAAAATAGAGACCTGAAGGAATGACCGAGGCTGGTGGTTTGTATATACATTTTAGACAAAGAGACCATGCATTTGGGAGGAATTGACAGGATAAAGAAAACGGGTGTTTGGGAGCTTTAATTAGGGAATTCAAGGGAGAATTTAGGCTGAGGTAGTAGATTAGGGGAAAAATACGGCCTTTTTCTACAGCTGTCTTGGCTTTAAAGCCCCTGTCTCTGGTGATAAGGATGTTTTTTTGTTTCTTAGTGTAGGGAGGGTATTTCTTACAGGGAAGGTTCTGTTCCTGATTTCAGGCGGACAGGAGCGTCTGAGTGTCCTTGCATTGGCTATTTCTTAAGTAACTTTTATTTAAAATAACATGCCAAAGGGGCACATTTTGGGACAGCCTGCCCTTGGCCTCGACAGAGGACACCAACAAAGCCGATTATACATGGAAATACAGGTGTAGACTTTAAGGTTTGTGTGATCTTGCCACATCCACGCTTGTTTTATAGGTGTTGATCGTTTTGCCCAAACATTCATGCCCTTTTCTAGTCTGTAATGTTGGCCTGGTCAGGATAGCCATAGTTTGAAATTTCATTCCCCACTGTAGAGAAGATCAGACGTTTCAAAAAAGCCAGCTCTTGGATATGGCTTCCAAGAATGTTTTTGGTTTTGTGATGAGGTTTTATCCACAGAAACGCTTTTTTTTTTTTTAATGTATGTTTATTTTTGAGAGAGGGAGAGAGAGACAGAGAGTGAGCCGGTGAGGGGCAGAGAAAGAGGGAGACACAGAATCCGAAGCAGGCTGCAGGCTCTGAGCCAGCAGCACAGGACTGGGCGAAGGGCTCGAACTCACCAGCCGTTAGATCATGATGTGAGCCAAAGTTGGATGCTTAACGGTTGACCCCCCCAGAGGTCCCCAGAAACACAGTTTTTGAATGATGACCGGACCCTAAATAAAGTAACTCACACTCACAGAGGCCCTTCTAACTTCATTTATAATGCTTGTTTCATTCAGAAAGAGCTTGAGTAGAGTGTCTTTGTTCTGTACGAACAACATTACGAATTGGGGGCATTCTGTATTAAATAGATGGATGTTCAAGTTTGCATTGTAAGAACTTAGAAACACTTGAATTACCGTCATGTTCTGTGATCAAAGAGTTATTTGTAACAATTCTGTGGCCTCTTTGATAGAGGGGAAAACCTGTTTTCTTTAGATCTGCCAGTTCATTTGATAGCTGTAATTTTTGTTTAATTCAGTTTATACAGCTCTACAATGTCACACCAATCTTAACATCTGCCTTTGCGTTTCAGTGGATAATCTGCTCCGTTGGTATCTTGATCAGATAACGTGACAGACGAGTAGCACACGGATAACTAGCTCTCACAGCGAAAACATTTATTCATCGTCAAGAGGCATCTGAAGACGTTGGTGCCACATATCTTAGATTTATTTGAATCTTACTTGCTGACTGCCCACGGTTTTTTTAATGCTCTGCTTTCTGGCTTTGCAACCTTGGGCTGATGAGCAGACTTGAACCCCGATGGCGTCCACAGAGCACCAGTAGAAAGAAAGGAGTCTGCCTCACAAGCAGATGTGAGCTAGAACCACATGGTCTCTATAAATCTTAGAATTCACTCAAAGACAAGACTGGTTTAAACCAGCTTTATTTCTGCGGCGCCTGGGTGGCTCGGTTGGTTGAGCCTCTGACTCTTGGTTTTGGCTTATGATTCGTGAGATTCAGCCCTTCCTCCGACAGCACAGAGCCTGCTTGGGATTCTTTCCCTCTCTCTCTGCCTTGCCCCTGTGCTCTCAGTCTCAAAATAAATAAACTTAAAAAAAACCCCACTTGATTTCTATACAGATTTTTCCTAGCTCATCCCTTTTTGGCAATAAACACCAATTAGCACTGTGATTGATATAGGTCATTTCCTCAAACATACCCAAGAGAGCTGTTATTTTCCTTGGGACTACTTCATAGGTGACCCTTAATAAAAGGCCTCCCCTGTCATGCTGCTTTAGAGATTTGAGATTTCTGCCACCACCAAGTAATAACTCCAGAAAAGGCGAAACCGGAAGTGAGCGTTCATTTCATTTAGTATTAAATTGATGCCACTGCACTTAGAGGACGTGATATTTCTACAAAGGTAGGAGCAGAGAGACTGGTCGGGAGATACTTGGCTTGGTGGCTTAGAGCAAAGTGGAGGCAGAAGAAATGGGGAAAAGCGGATGGAGTGCAGATGTTTTTAGGAGGTGGAATTGACAGGTCTTGGTATGGTAGATTTCACAGAGGCGGGGACAGAGAAAGAATCCCAGCCAGAGTTGTCAGATAAAATACAGGATGCCCAGTTAAATGAATTCCAGATGAATAATGAGAGATCTTTTAGGGCAAGTATGTCCCGTTCAGTATTTGGTACATATTCAGACTAATTTGTTTGTAGTTTTTCTTAAATTGAGATTTAACTAGGCGTCCTGTATCTTTGCTCAACATGGCAGTCCTACGCTCAGGTTTCTGGCTTGCACAACTGTACAGTGGTACCATTTATTAGTAATATAAAGAATGGTAACTTTCAGTACTGTGTTCAGAAATGAAGAGATACTTGGTCATTAAAGTACACTAGTCTCCTGGCTAAGATTTAGATGCCAGAAGCTATATTGATTTTACTGGTTTTTAAAAATGTGTTGTTGGGGCACCTGGCTGGCTCAGTCAGTTAAGCATCCGACTTCGGCTCAGGTCATGATCTCACGGTTGGTGGGTTCAAGCCCTGCATTGGGCTCTGTGCTGACAGCTCAGAACCTGGAGCCTGCTTCGGATTCTGTGTCCCCTACCCTGCTTGAGCTCTGTCTCTGTCTCTCTCTCAAAAATAAATAAACATAAATGGGGCTTCTGGGTAGCTCAGTTGGTTAAGCATCTGACTGTTGGTTGGTTCTGTTTGGCTTGGGTCATTATCTCACAGTTTGTGAGTTTGAGCCCCACATCGGGCTCCGTGCTGACAGTGCAGAGCCTGCTTGGGATTCTCTCTCTCCTTCACAGTCTCTGCTCCTCCCTGCTTGTTCTTTATGTCTCTCTCTCAAAATAAATAAACTTTTAAAAAATAAAATAAACATTAAAAAAGTTAATTAAAAAATGTGCTGTTTAGGTATTAATGAAGACCAGTGGAAAACGTTTTTTAAAAGACAATTCACATGTACTTATTTGGAGTTGTTGGAAATAATGTGTGTACAGTGAGTTAGCAGAAAGGATATTTTACAAACTGCTGCTATTTAAGATATTTCTATTTTAAGATTTAGGAGTAGGCTAATTGTTAAATATTTTTATCTTCACATCTAGCATGTGTGATAGAAGAATAGCTGTTTTTTTCCTTGGGAGATAAGAAATTTAGATACGTAAGGCATACTCCTATTGGGGGAGTCAAATTTCTGTATACCGTTGTACAGCAAATTACTTAGCTGTAGCTTATAAGCTGTCATTCTAGGATAAAACATCAGTGGTCATGTGTCCTGTATTGGGCACACATATTTCATTAATACTTTTATAGGCACTTCTTAGAATTCACCTTGGCTTCAAACATCCCATGTGTGTTTATTTCTCTTGGGTATGCTGATGTTAAATTTCTTGGCTGATATTAAGTACCATTTATTTCAAATATTGTTTTATCAGTTGATTCTGTATTTATTATACTAGCAATACCGGTTGAGAGGGCAAAGTGATTTGCTGTCCTCCTGCTGATTCTTTCATTTCCAAGAGTGACCATTCTTTTCTTTTAGTGGCTCATCGCCCTGTGCCAGGTGTTACAAGTGGAGACTCACGGCAGAATCAGCAGTTAGGATGCTGAAGGGTTGAAGGAAATCTGCCTGTGACTCAAATAGGGTTTCTTTTTCTCACCTAAAGACAACAACCACAACAACAATAGTGGAAGACAGAGAAGAACAGAGAAGAAATGAAGGCTGCAAATATTTCGAGTAACTTAGAATTTACATTGGCGTTACCCAAACTGCATGACTAGCTCTTCACCTTATGTCCTTATTTGCTGTCTGATATTAATCTCTTCCAAAATGGCTACCATTTAAGAAGGCACAAGAGAATACGCGTACATTTTGAGTAGATTTGCTCTATGATTTTCATTAAGAAAAAGATTTTTTTAATGTTTGTTTATTTTTGAGAGAGAGAGAGAGAGAGAGAGAGAGAGAGAGAAAGGCAGAGAGTTGGGGACAGAGGATCCAAAGCTGGCTCTGCACTGACATCAGTGAGCCCGATGCAGGGCTTGAACTCATGAACCATGAGATCATTACCTGAGCCAGAGTTGGACACTCAACTGCCCTGGCCACTAGGCATCCCAAGAGAATTTTTTTAACGTGATATAAAATGGGTATGACCACTTAATGAATCCATTGTTTTATTTTCCTAAATATCATTGTGCTTTCATCTTTTACCCATCAGACATATAGAATTGTGACTTAACATTTATAACACAAAGTTTTTGAAAATTATTTTTTTTTTAATTTTTTTAATTTGTGTTTAGTGAGTAAGGTCTGTAGAATACTAATGCTTTGAAATTATGATGACTTAGATTTTAGTCATTTTTCACAAATTGATGTGAGGTTAAAGAATTGATGTATGTTAATATTGGTATTATAATATCTGTATATCTATTATATTAAGCTTGTTAATTCTGTTTAGATCTTTTATTTTCCTTAAGGAATATTTTTCTAATTGACTTATCAATTACTGATGCTTCATGATGCAAACTTTGACTTATATTTCTATCAATTTTTGCTTATGTTTTCAGGGGTTATAAGTTTAAAATTTCTATCTTAGAAAATTGAATCATTTGTCAATATGTGATGCCTTCTTCTAGTAATGATTTTTTTTTTCTGGGTTGTTTGTTAAATAACTATCAGTTTTCTTTGGGTTATTTTCATTATATGGAATTTTTCATTTTTTTACTTTCAACTTTTCTGTGTCTTTAGGTTTTAGGCATATTTTTTACTAATAGCTTTATAGCTAGATTTTTAAATAATTATTCAATAATTTTTGTCTTGAAAGATTAACTTAGGCCATTTACATTGATTATATTACAGATATATTTGGATTCATTTTATTTTATTTTATTTTTTTCTTGTTTTTTTCTTTCATTTGGATTAGGACTCCCTTGTTCTCTTTCATTTTTCCTAGGGAGTATGGTACTTCTATATTCTGTTTCTGTTTTTCTAGAGCTTACCTTGAAATCTTAACATTTATATTTAACTTAAGATCTGAAGCTAATCATTCTTTTGTACCACTCCCCCTCCTTCCTAACAATATAAGGACCTTGGAACACTTCTGCCGCCCATCCTAAATTATAGTCTCTTATTGTCGAGTATTTTCAGTCTATATTTTAAGCCTACAAATTCGACGGTACAGTTGTCTAGTTTATGTGTATATAGTTTTATGTACATGTTTACCATTGTCTCAGTTCGGCATTCCTTCTTCTTACCTATCATATCTTTCCTCTGGAATTATTTTTTCTTTCCTAAAGAATATCCTTAAAGGTTTCCCTAATGGTAGGTAGTACATTCTTTTTGTCGAACATGTGCTTATCTTCTTGTTTTGGAAATCAGTTTTGCTAGATGTATACTTTTGGCTCTTAAACAAAAGGGGGCTTAGGAGCACCAAACCCCTGCTCAGTCAAAAATCTATGACAAAATCTTTGACTCCCCCAAAGGTTAACTATTAGATGCCCTATTGTTGACTGGAAGCCTTACATACTGGAATACAGTGTGTATTATTTACTGTATGTATTATATACTGCATGTATTATACAGTATGTATGTTATATACTGTGTTGTAGAATACTGTATATATTATATACTGTATTCTTACAATAATGTAAACTAGAGAAGAAATGTCAGTAAGCAAATCATAAGGAAAACAAAGTACATCTATAATGGAGTGTATGTTATTGAAAAAATCCACATGTAAGTGGATCAGCACTGTTCAAACCCGTGTTGTTTAAGGGTCATCCGAAATTTTCTCAGCACTTTGAAAAAGGTGCAAATGAAGGCAGATAGCCAGGGAATATGCACCTGACTTGCTGAAGCAGTTTTCGTTGGGGGGGCAGGGGACTCAACTTCCAGATTCAGAGAATAGGTCCGTAACGGTGTGCCAGGCCACCATGGTGCCGCTCTTACTATCTGGTAGGATCGGGCTTCAGACTCCAGGAGAACCTGGACCCCAAGGGGAGACCAGGAGCCGGGACACAAGTAGAGCCAAGACTTGGCTCACCATCCCCAGCTCCGCGTTTGTGGCTGTGCGTTGGCCTCCCCCCTTCTCTGGCCTGATGGGGGCTGTTAAGCCTTGCACTTGAACCTGTGTGGCATGGCAGGATAGGGATAGGATTCGTTGTATTTGTGCCCTTGGTTAGGGAACCACCAGCACTCTCCTTGGCAGAATGAAGGCACTGGGTCCAAGCCTTGCATTTGACTGGGACTGCTTGCCTTTGACACAGGACCCTGGCGTCTGCATGGCGCTTTGCGGGAGGCTGCTTTCTGTTCTGTAGGAGACCAGCCTGCAGTGCTGTAAGCCTTCTTGTTCTTCTAGGGACTCTGTCTTTTTTTTGGCTGCTTTTAAGATCTCCTCTGTGTAGTGCTTTGCTGTTTGTATAAAAATTTCTTTTTATTCACCTGTCCTGATTGGTATTCCGAAAGCAAGTTTGAGAAAATTTGGAGCCAAGCCTTCATCTCTTAGAATATTACTTTTATTTCTCATCAAGTCTCTTTAATATTTATCTTAATTTTTCTGTGCTGCCTTGTGAGCTCTTTAAATCTACCTTACAATTTACAATTTTTTTTTCTCTAGCTGCCTAATTTGATGTCTATATCATTACTGTGTTCTAATTTCGGTTATTTTTAAGTTTCTAGTTCTTCTGGGGTCATTTATAACTGCCTGATCAGTTTTGATAGAAGTCTGTTTCTTTGTTATACTTTGGATGTCCTTCTGTTTCTTTAAACTTATCTATCGGGGTGATCAGATACAGGAAGTAAACTACCTGCCGCTTTTACAGTCTGATTGAATAGTTTGCTGCTTGTACTGACCCTCATTCAGTAATTTTGTTCCTCATTTTATGATTTCTGATTGTGTTTTCTTGTTCCTTAGAAGCTTTTTCTTGTAAATTCTTGCAGCCCCGGATTTAAGATGGATTTTTCTAGGAAGTGTTTGCATTCACTTCTGCGTGAGGTGCTGGGAGAGACCACATTATTTTGTCTTGAGTTTTACTGGGCTAAATAAGTAGTGCAAATTCGAGCCCCAAATGTGTGTGAGGGCAGGCTGGTGGTTCGACATTCTCAAGAAGACTGACTTTGTCCCGAGCCTGGGCCTTCCCATCTCCCGCTGGGGAAGGGCGGGAGGAGGTTTTTATTTCCATCATTCAGGAGTGTTAACTTTAGGAATTCTAGATTTTTCTGCCCCTGTCCCCCTTCCCCACTGTCCCCTCGGGCACAGGGCCTGTAAGTGCAGGCTCTCCCGTACTCCAGCGCCTGCTGCCTTCTCTCTCCCTCACTTCCCATCACCCCGGCCAGGCGTTTGAAAAGAGATTTTAGTAATTTATCCAGCAATTTTAGAAACTCTGTACTCAGATTGTTTCTCTGGACAGGTAATCTGCCATAATGTCTGAAATGGGATTCCTGCTGATCTGTGTAAGCCCGGGTTAGGAAGAGGCTCGAGGTAATCTAATTTGTCTCCCTCCCCTCAATTCTGTAGGAAAGTGATTTGACTAAAAGTCTAGCAGCCAAGTCACGACTGCACGGAGGCCAGAAGAGATACCATCCGATCCAAGTCCATCTCCCTGGGCCACCACAGCGTCCTGCTTCTGGTTTTACTTTGAGGCATGCTTATTTTTATGGTGTCTCAGAAGTTTGTGACGCCTGAGGAGCGCCGAAGCCTGGTTCACGTGGCTGTCACTCAGCCCCCGGTCGTTCTCGGGGTGACCACGGCCGGCGGCATCGGCACCCACCGGGCGCCCGTTAGGCAGTGCCCGGCCTCAGACTGTCCCGCAGACCTCTTGCATCCGGATCTGCGTTTTAATGTGGGCCCCGATGATCGTACACACGTTCACATTTGAGAAGCAGTGTTCTAGAGAACAGTCATTAAGCATTCCTCATTTTGTTTTGTTTTGTTATTTTTATTTTCTTGCTTTCTTTGAACTGTGATTTCACGTCTGTCTTCTCCACGGTTCAGGGAAGGCTCGCGGATCATCCTCCCTTGAGGCAGAAATTGAAAGGCTTCGGGGGCGTTGGTGATTTTTTTGCCGTTTTTTCTTGTAGGTAGTTGAGACTTGAAAGTAGAAGTGACCGGCTTTACGGATGGTCCGCAAAAGGGATTCCGATATCTGAACCATCTTGCCCAGGAAGTAACTGAATCTCACGTAGAGGAGCACGCCGTTTCCTAAAGTCTGGCCAGGTGCTAGAGTTTTAAACTTACTCCCACGGGAAAGGATCACACGGGCAGACGAAGTAGTGACGCGGGCTACACGGAGGACAGCATGGCAGGGGAGGGCCTGCTACTCCAAGGGAAGAGGGGGCAGTAATTTACACGAGGAAGCAGTTGGTACAGGACCTAGAAATAACCTTCAGTCGCACACATGTCTCTGCAAATGTGTAGAACATGAATAATAAAATGAGTCCAGTTTTATTAGAGAGGACGATTCGTGTGTGTCTTAGGTGGTGCTGAAGCTTGGTAGGAGGGGACTCAAGATTGGAAACTGGTGCTGAAAAGCCACAAAGCTGTACAAAAGGAAAGAGCTGTCAGGAAGCGAGGCGCTGCACCCTGAATGCCAGGAAATACAGCTGCAGGGACTCCATGAACAGAGGGGGAACACCCAGGGAACTTGCTGGAAAGAGGAATAGAGATCATTGCATTCCCTTGGTACGAGGCACCTGAGTGGGTGGAAAAAACGGCCATGTGCACCTGGTGTGGGCTGAAAACAGGAAGTAGCACCCAGAAAACGACGAGAGACCTCACTTAGTGCTTAGCGAGATACAGGTTTTGTTTCTTGAGCCCCCTTGTTGAAATGTTGATTTATCTTAAGGCAGAGAACTTGAAAACTTTGTAAAATTCTGAATATTAAAGGGAAATTAATTAATACATTTCTGGAAACCTTCAGGAAAAGCAGTCCATAGCAAGTTATTTATTGTTGAAGCCCAGGGTGTGGATCAAGAAGGATTCTGTCACACATAGAATCCAGACTTTTAGAAGGCAGATATTGAAAGTTTCAATGAAGAAAAAAGAGAACAGTATTTTTACTAGAGAGTTCTGGAATGGATATTGATCCAGAAGGCTTTGAAACTATCAAAAATAAAATTCCGAACATTCAGGCCCAATGGTCTTTGGTGAAGAGTTACAGAAAATCAGACAACTAGACGTAGGATGGTTGTACACATAGTGTCCCACTGAGCTTATAATTTTTTTAAAAAAATATTTATTTTTGAGGGAGAGAGAGAGAGAGACCCTGCACAAGCAGGGGAGGGGCAGAGAGAGAGAGGCACAGGATCTGAAGCAGCTCCAGGCTCTGAGCTGTCAGCACAGAGCCCGATGCGGGGCTCGAACTGCAGACACTTTTACACCCAGGCGCCCCGAGCTTATAATTTTTTTCTTTTTTAATGTAAAGCAGGAAGAACAACAGCCAGAGACAGTTTAAGAGGATGTTCCAGACCTGCACAATTAGCACCAAGAAAGTTAAAGCCCCCAATTTTTTTTTTAAGTTCCCTAACGTTGAATTTAAAAGCAGGCTGCTGCCCAGGCCCCAGGCCGGTAGTGTAAAATTGATTTATAACAGGGAAAGTGTCTCTTATTTTGTGCTCCGTCTGTCATGACACCAACCTCGTTTGTTCGAATGACAGGAGAAGCTTCCAGAAGATGGTGAAAACGGGTGCTGCCTCCTGCTGGAAGCTGCGGGGAGCGTTGGAGTGGGGAGCGGGCATCGGTTCAGTGGTCTAGGAACTGTGAAAGGTGCAGAGAGAGCATGCGTGCGTAAGCAGGTTTAGTGCGACTTCTAGATCCGAGGGATTGTTTATAAACCACCAGAAGAAGAAGTCGTTGCCGCCAGTCTCCAGCACAAATCCAACTATAAAGTCACCCCTTGCTAATCTGTTGGCCGCGGTCAGACTGGTAGGTCAGGAACATGCAGTGGATTGGCTCATCTGAGCTTCATCAGACCATAAGGTTTGTTTTGTGATGTAGTAACAGAGTTGGGAAAGGAGAGATTACTGTTAGTATGACAGGTGGGATAATGTGTGTGTCAGTGACTGTATTCCGAGGTTACTGTCCGGCGTCTTACTGGGGAGACGTTTCACACGGTGAGTCACAGGACTGTGTGCTCGCCTCGTTTGTTCAGCGTTTTTCTTCATATCCTCGTTTTCAGACCCATTTTAAGAAGCTGACCCCAAATGCCCAATTTAGTTAAACCAGCTCTCTAAATGATAGGGGCACTAGAGTCTAGTTTAATCCAAGTGTGGTGTTAGGGTACCCAGAGTGGAGACGGCAAACCCAGGACTCCGTGCCGTGCACACATCATGGGGCATCAGGGCATTTTCTCCCATCGAGCACATAAGTCTCCTCCACACAGCGAAGCCTGTTGAACAGCTCCGATCGAGAGGAGTGATTGACTAGAAGAAGCTTCTGGATCCATTGTAAATACCGCACCTCCGGGGAGTGTCGGGTAGTGGTTGGTGGCCGTGAACACAGGGTTACCCAGAGGGCTGCCTAGAGTGAACTTACTTGTGTTATTGGCTAAGCGTTGAATAGCATACTTTAAAATGTAGGTGACATGTGGCCCGGACAACAGCTTTTTAAGAAAGTTACATTGCCGAGTGAGCCAATTTATCAAGAGAATCTAAAGAGGCCACAACACCTCTGTGAAGACAGATGGAACTAAGGACTCCCCAGGGGCAGGGCCAGGAGCCTCCTAAAGAAATAATTGAAAATTATCAAAGTGATTCCACAGAACCTTTTCCCCCAGAGGATGTGGTTTAAAAATCATTGTTCAAAATGCCATGTAACTTTACTGTAATTTTTTTTACATACAAAAAATTTTAAAGCAGGTATAACTAAACACTTCAGTAGAAAGAAAAGATAAACTCAGAAAAATTCCTTGATCCTTTAACCTTAAATAATATAATTTGGTTCTGTCCCTTTACCATGTGTTTTACATTTCTTACAAAATATGCATATTGGTAAATTAAGGAGGATACAAAGTTCTTACCAAAATAATGACTCCAGTTCTATAATAGTTCATAGTAATTTGAAAATTGTGGTAGAAAACACATAACATAGGTTTACTCTCTTAACCGTTTAAAAAATGTTTTTTAATGTTTATATTTGAGAGAGAGAGACAGAGACAGAGTGTGAGCTGGGGAGGGGCAGAGAGAGAGGGAGACACAGAATCTGAAGCAGGCTACAGGCTCTGAGCTAGCTGTCAGCACAGAGCCCGATGCGGGGCTCGAACCCACGGACTGTGAGATCATGACCTGAGCCGAAGTCAGACGCTTAACCGACTGAGCCTCCCAGGCGCCTTGTGTCTTAGCCATTTTTAAGTGTGTAGTCCAGTAGTGTTCAGTATGTCCACATTATCGCACAACAGATCTCTAGAACTTCTCCATCTTGCAAACCTGGAGCTTTATACCCGCTGGAAACCAACTTCCTGAAAAGCTGTTCTTTTCCCCTCCCCCCAGCTGCTAGCAATGAGCATTCTGTTTTCTCCTGGTGAGAGTTTGACTACTTCAGAAACTTTACGTGAGTGGAATTCTGTAGTATTTGTCTTTCTGTGACTGGCCTGTTTCACCAGCATAATGGTTCATCCATGTTGTAGCAGAAGACAGGACTTCCTTCTTTTTGACAGCTGAATAATATTCCGTCGTGTGCATGTATTCCATTTCCCTTATCCATTCAGCATTGATGGACCTTTAGGTTGTAAAAGATGCTGTGGTGAGCATGGTTATGTGGATATCGCTTTGAGGTCCCATCTTCCATTCTTTTGGGTAAATAACCCGAAGTGGGTCTGTGGATTGTATGGTAGTTCCATTTATAATTTTTGAGAGAGCCTCTGTACTGTTTTCCATAGCAGCTGCGCCATTTTACATTCCTGCCAACAGTGGGCAGGAGTCCCAGTGTCTCCGCATCCTCGCCAACACTTGTTTTCTTCCTGTTCCTCCTCCTCCTCTTCTTTTTTCTCCTCCTTCCTCCTTCCTTTTTCCTTTTCTTTCTTTCTTCCTTCCTTCCTTCCTTCCTTCCTTCCTTTCTTCCTTTCTTCCTTTCTTCCTTTCCTTCTTCTTCTGATAGGTTGCAAGGTGATCTCTCATTTATGGTTTTGGTTTGGTTTTCCTGATGATTAGTGATACTGAGTATCTTTTCTTATGCTTTTCAGCCATTTGTATATCTTCTTTGGAGAAGCATCTATTAGAGTCTTTTGCCCATTCTTAAATTGGGTTAAATTTTGTTGCTGAGCTGTAGGAGTTCTTTATTTATTCTGGGTAGTAAACTCCTTATCATTTATGTGATTTGCCAGTATTCGTTCCAGTTCTTTAGGTTGTCTTCTCATTCCATTGATTACGTACTTTGCTGCAGAGAAGTTTTTAAGTTTGATGCGGTCACATTCATTTATTTTTGCTTCTGTTGCATGTTCTTTTGGTGTGCTGTCCAAGAAACCGTTGCCAAATCGGTGTCAAATGATCTTTAAAAGGGTTCCAAGGACACACAATAAGGAAAGGACAGTCTTTTTAACATATGGTGCTGGGAAAACTGGATTTCCACATGCGAAAGAATGAAGTTGGGCCCTTACTTTAACATCACATACAAAGATGAACTCAAAATGGATTAAAGACCTAAATGCAAGACCTGAAAGAGTAAAACTCCTGGAAGACCTGGGGGGAAAGCTCCATGACATGGATTTGGCAATGATTTCTGCAGATCACGTTGGGTAGTATGGGCGTCTAAACAATATTAAGCATAGGATTGTGTGTGTGTGTGTGTGTGTGTGTGTGTGTGTGTGTGTGTGTATTTTTTGTTTTTACAAGACGTATTTATTTTTAATTAAAGTATAATTAATATGCAGTGTTATATTAGTTTCAGTGTATAATCTAGTGACCCAACAAGCCTGTACGTCACTTGTGCTCATCACAGATGTCCCTTAAATCCCTTCACCTGCACCCTGCAGCCACCCCCACCCCTCCCCTCTGGCAGTCACCAGTTCTCTGTATTTAAGAGTCTCTTTTTTTCTTTCTTTTTCCTGTATTCATTTGTTTTGCTTCTTAAATCCCACATATGAGTGAAATCATATGGTATTTGTCTTTCTCTGATTTATTTTCACTTAGCTTAATTCCCTCTAGATCCATCTATGTTGTTGCAAAGAATAGGCATATATTTTAATAATTATTTGGAAGAGCCGATTGTCTACAAAGGCTCCTTGTGCTTCCTAGCAATAATCGTCCTCTTAAAGGTACTTATTTTATTTTACCTTTTCTCCTAAGAAGAGGAGTGGGGAGATCAGGAAGGGAAAAGAAGGATGGTAACAGCTCCAGCCCAAGCAGAGAGGTTTGGGTCACAAGACACAAGCTAAAGACAAGGGGCAAGGTAACTAGGAAGTATCTCTCTGACTTAAATCTTCGTGGAAATTACCTGAAGCCTCAAAGGACTGTTCTACCATCCTAACTCTTGTGATTGTGTTCAGCTTTGGAATAAGTATTAATAGTGAGCATTTCCTTTGAGCTCTGGCATTCTAGCCAACGATTAATTCTCGTTCATGGATTTAAAGACATGGAATAGGCTAATAAAAAGTTACCATGAGGACGGTAAAGCTGGTTCCTGCTGTCATTATTAGTTTATGAGTTATATTTCTTTTGGTTCAGGTTTTCTTTGTGATGAACAATGTTTGTCTTGTCCTGTGGATATAATGTCTTTTTTGTAAGTACATTATAGGTTTTTGAACTCCTGTTCTCTGGATTATGTCTAGCACTTTACATGGTGGTCTTCCGCTTGTTCTGGTCTAGTTCTTTCATGTTAGAGGCTGGTGATCTTGGGTTATCCATTCGTATTTAAGTGTGAGGTGTGTAACTTCGTGTCACTGTGGGCAGGCCCTCTCTGGTGGGCTCCAGTACAGGATGATATTATAGAGACCTGGCTCTTCCAAATAACTCCCGTCCATGAGTCTTTCCTCTAAAGCTAGTTAGTTTTTTCCTAAAAATAATCCGCCAAACCATTGCTTAGAGTGGTTATGTGTTCCGACTTTTTCCTTAATCACCCTCTTTTCCCGCCATGCGTAGCCTTGCCCTCCACTGTGCGTGGTGTCCAGTCTGGAGCCTCCTACTCAGCTCTTGTCCAGAAAAACCTGCATGAGAGTGAGGTAGGATAGGCATCAGGGGGGGATCTGGGCTCCTGACTCATTCAGGCTTCCGGCCCTGCTCCCCATGCTTCCTCCCTGTCTTCTTGCACCTGATTCCTGCAGTTTCAGGAATCCTGTGACTTGAGTTAGTTTTCTGTTGATTGGTCCCTTCCACCGGAAGCATCCGCCATTCTGGTTTCTGATCACTGCTGATTCCTCCCATCTGCTTTCCATTCCTCACAGACTCGTTGGCTCTTGTCTTTGTGACTCTTCAGTTTTCTTTGTCTGAGGCCTTACAATTTAAGAAAATTTCCATTCACATTTTAGTGGAGCAGAAGTAGACAGACAGGCTTGATCTGCTAAGTTTACCAGCGGTACCGTGCTCCAGCACACCAGACCTCCCGTCCCACTCAGCCCATGAGAGCTGTTCCTGCAGCTCCGATGCTGCCGATGTCCCCGACCTCACCACGGGACGGACAAAACCCTCGTTTTCAGTTCTTTGCCTTGTATTTCTTTCTGTGTCCACACCACCAAGTTAATGCTTTTTCTTATTACCTTCTTTTGATCTTAAAAGCTTAAAGCATGTACAACTTTAAAAAGAACTGTATTTCAGTCCTCTTCTATTCAGCTCACTTACTTATTCAACACCAAAGCATTAGACTGTATCTAAAGATCTGACTCTCAGAGGCATATGATCTCGTGGAAGTGGTAAGATAAACCCAGTTAACCAGAAGGCGGAACGCTAGAACGGGAGGGGGAAGCCTGGTGGTCAGTCAGAGGGAAACGAAGGATGAAAAGTCCATAGATGGGGGCACCTGCGTGGCTCAGTCGGTTGAGCATCCGACTTCAGCTCAGGTCATGATCTTGCGGTTTGTAGGTTTGAGCCCCGTATCAGGCTCTGTGCTGACAGCTCGGAGCCTGGAGCCTGTCTTCAGATTCTGTGTCTGTCTCTCTGACCCTCCCTTGCTCACGCTGTCTCTTTCTCAAAAATAAATAAAACATTAAAAAAAATTGGGGGGGGGGGAAGAAAAACTCCATGGACCATGGATGGGAAAGTCCCAGGTTTTGTTCAGGCAAGAATAAGTTTTATGTTGTGAGATTTGGGGATTCCCTTAAAGGAGTTAAAAAATCCACTTGTAAGTAATTTTATTTATTTTGGGCTTGGCTGGGCAGGTCTGTCTGTTGCTTTCTCCCAGTGGGAAGAGAAGGGTATCTGGTATTGGATCTACACTTAATAAAAAGTATTTGTTGATTTAATGAGTGGAGAAACACTTTGGCAACAGATGCTTTAAATATTCTGCTTTCTTATCCTTAAAAAAAATAAACATGAGGTTTTGTTGTGTTTGCTCTGCTTCTTCCCAATACAGATTCTCCTTGCTCCTACTTAACTTGGAGGAATACTACTTTGAACAACATACAGCTAATCATATTCAGAACAAGGGTGGTCACAGTGAAAGGTAAGGAGGACTTTCGGATCTTTACAGAGGAACAGACCTTTCCCTTGTCTGGTATTTTAAAATTTAAACGTATGAACACGTAGATTCTTCCCCTGATGACAACTTCTAAGTTGCTGTCATTCTTCAGAGAAGCAGTGTGTATGAATGCCTCTAATGTGGGGCTGAAATCAGCTGGAGAGGACTCTGGTTCGTTATTCCGTCTCTTTTTTCATGTATCACTTTTGGACTTATGCTCTCAATTATTTGGGTTATGGTGTTATAAGGTGACAATCATAAAACAGAGTGCCCTGAAAATCAGTACTTTCAAAGTGAGTAATCTGATTTGAACTAGAAGTGGGATCAGCTTTCTGTATATTGTAATAGTTACAGCTTATTGCTATAAAAACAGATTCCGTTTCTTTGGCCATGCCTTTTGAAAGCTGTGTACAAAAATGTATAATGAAATTTTTTGTTTAAAATGCCAACTTGGAATTAACTAAAATCAGAGTCGTTCCAGCAAAATTGCATTTGCTGAGGATTTCTTTTGAGAGATGTCCCTTACCCAGTACGGGCCACAGCTTGAACATGCTTTGGTACTAGTTAAACTCTTTAAGTTTTACTGTTCCTCGGGTTTTATCTTGGAAGGACCCTCAAAGCCTTGTGGTGTTCGTTTAAATACAACCTACAGTGAAAATTACTTAGCTTTTTGTTTGGGAGCTTATGACATGTCTCTTTCTCTAGCTTTCAAATTAGATGATTACTATTCTTACTTCTGGAGTTTTGCTCATATTCTTTTCCCTAATTTCATACCTTTGTTTTTCCTCCCAGTACTCTTCTGCGCTATATCATAACAATGCCTTGCTTAAAATTAAGTACGGTAAAGCCTTGGTTTGCGAGCACAGTTCGTTCTGGAAACATACTTGTAATCCAAAGCACTTGTATATCAAAGCGAATTTCCCCATAAGAAATAACGGAAATTCAGATGATTCATCCCACAACCCAGAAATATTCATACAAAAATGATTACAATACTGTTTTATAATACAAAATAATAAGGAAAATACAAAATCTAAAGAAAAATATGTTAACTTGCACTTACCCTTGGAAACCTTTGGACTGCTGTGATGGAGACAAGAGAGGAAGGTCATTGTGTAGGACAAGTTTCACTGTCACTAACGGATGTTGAGTGCAATGCAGTGTTAATAAACTCTCGTCATACACTGTATCTAATGTAACTGGCAATAAGGCAGCAGAGGAAAGGGTCTCTATCTGCAGGCAGCCTGACCTAGAATGAAGCAAAGCCTTCCTAAGCTCGCTCTTCTATGGAAAAGCAAAGGACTGTCCATAGGTGCTTTGAAGTGACAAAAAAATGCACTAGTGCCAGTTGTGGGCACCTTCCAACGTTCTGAAAAATCGCTGATTACTGCCAAACGTCACAGCCTGAGACTGAACATCTGAGCATGAGAGATGATCACCCACAATCCCGCAGCGAGCGGGCGAGAGAGAGAGAACCATTGGGTCAGTGGTGATCATGTGACATTGGCATCATGTACTATTCATATTGCAAGACATCGCTCGTTTACCAAGTTAAAATTCATCGGAAATGTTTGCTCGTCTTGCCGAACACTCGCAGAACAAGTTACTCACAATCCAAGACTTTACATTGTTCATTGTGAAAACACACCTGTAAGCTCGCAAACTGAAATCTATTTTTGTAATTGTTAAGTTATTAATAGCATGCAGTGGTACAATCCACGGAAGTGAATTTGGTGATACCTAGCAACGTTGCCTGTTCCCGTTGATCGAGCAAGGCTACTTCTAGAAAGCCCTCTCAGGGTACCCTGGGAAATAGATAAACAGGCCTGTGTACAAGGGTATCACCATAGCCCTACTTGTAATAGCAGACTACTGGAAACAGTCCAGTGAGTGAAGAGGTTGTGCATCGTGCTGTGGAGAGATCTCTAGCGCTATTCAGTGCGAAAAGCGAGGGGGCAGAATCCTGTGCATTGTCCTGTCTTTTACATAGGAAAGGAAGGAAATAATTTTTTGGCTATATTTCTATAAATTAAAATTTTTTTAGTTATACATTTTAAAAAGCACAAACTAAAAGGAAACAAAAATGATGATCTACACAGAAAGAGCAATGGAGGAATAATATAAAATGACAACTAGACTTCTCTTAATATCTCTTACTTTATAACCTTACTTTTGGAACTATAGAACTATTTTTACATATATTTTAATATAGAATTGAATTTCAGATGAAGCAGTTAGTCCTAAAAATTAAAAACAAAATGAAGCAAATGAACTTAACTATATTTAAGTCGAGGGTTGGCCACAGGGAAGAATTATTTTAATCGTTAGCTTCCCCTCAGAGTAATTTGTGTCTCTGGGGGAATACAGCCTAAGTAGACAAAGAATTGCCAAAAACGTGGTAAATGTTTTAGTAGTAATATTATTGTTAGTAATTTTGGTATTATTATTTGGAAACTATTGGTTGTTCACACATGCACATAGATTTATATAGTTTGATGAAGCAAATAGTCATATGTTGATGCCATGACCGAGACCCTGAGTATGAAAGAGATACAAATCCAGTAATACAGGAGGTACGTTAAAAGCCTGATCTTACATTTGAATCAGAAGTGTTTATGTGGATTCATACACTTTTCTTTTAAAAGAAAGTATTTTTAGGCCTCTTCTCAAAAAAATGCCTAGAAACACCCCGGTAGCGATGAGCACCGATTGACTGTGCTCTCTGAGTGCCGCTTCCTACTACGAGGAAGGAGGGCCCTTTGGAGGAGGGGCCGAGTCCAAGTCTGGGGCAGGAAGGGTGCGCGGTGAGCCTGGAATGTCTGTCCTGTTGGGAAGGGAAGGACGGCAGGCGTCAGAAACTACTGTGCATTGAATTAAAAAGACACAAGGGTCAACTTGAAGAATTGGGCAACAAACGAACATCGGAAAAGAATAGTGACTGCAGTGATTGGAATGTATCAGAACTGTTGAAATCCGGGAGTTGTATTTATACACACACACACACACACACACACAGGCGTGCGTGCACATATCTCCATCCATCCATCCCAGGGGTCCTGGTCCTAACTCATTTTTCTGAAAGTTGATAAATAAAGGTAAAGAATCAAGCATTTTTTCTGCTTTCTTTGTTCAAACTGTACTTTTAGGGTAACCAGATCATAGGTAAATACTGTCAAGTTGTTCTCTGTTGGTGAATTCTAGATAACAGACCCAGAAAGAATGATAAAAAATTTCAGTCCCTAATCAATAATGGGATCAGGGTGGCAAACTATGGCCCTGGGATGGAAGTCTGGCCTGCCACTTCTCTTAAATTACGTTGTTGATCTTTTAGTTAAGGGTTTGGCCATCCACTTTCTAGTTAAAACGCGTATGGTTCTTTGATGACTTCTGTTTTGTTCATGAAGAATAATCCTTTGTGTTTTGATCCCTAGGAAAATCAGAGGCTCCTTAAAAATATGTTCAAAATCCGTTATTTTTGAACCAGATGTGATATCCCAGCCCATCATTAAGGTAAATGCATTTTAAATGTGAACAGAGGCATTCCTGCTCTTTGTGTGTATCTTACCCTTGCTTGTTTTTATATATTTCTCTCCCAATTTTATCCAGATTCCTTTGAGAGATTGTATAAAAATAGGAAAACATGAAGAAAATGGATCCAACAGACACTTTACAAAGTATGTCGTTGTCACTAACTGTTTAATTTTATTTCTCCCAAGAAATTCTGTATATTTAATGACATTTATCTGCATTGCAGGGCAAAAACTGGGGCGATTTCACTCCTTTTCAGTCAGGTAAGAAGCACATAGTAAATATTTTTTCCTAACCTGATTAAAAACACATACTTTTTTTTTTTAAGCACAGTGAAATTATTTGTAGAAATCTCACATGAAGACTGCTGGAATAGATGTTTAAATGCGATTAAAATCGAGCCATTGAGAAAACTTTTTTAAATTTTCTTTTATGTTTTATTTATTTTTGAGAGACAGAGACCGAGCAGGAGCAGAGCAGGGGAGGGGCAGAGAGAGGGAGACACAGAATCCATAGGGGACTTCCGGCTCTGAGCTGTCAGCACAAGCCAGATGTGGGGCTCAAACTCCTGAACCTTGAGATCATGACCTGAGCCAAAGTTGGACACGTAACTGGCGGAGCCACCAGGCGCCCGAGAAATATCTTTTGTAAAAGCTGTGATCCCTAATGAGATCCTTAATGTTGGTAAAGTTGTGTGATGCCCGCAGGTGTGTGGTTCGTCCTGACGATCCTGACGGTGTCTGAGGGTTGAGATCAAACCCCCCCCCCCAGGCCCCTGCACCCTTAGCAGGTGGGGTCCGCAGCACACGGTGACAGCCGGGCCACCAGCTCGGGGTGTGCCAGCTTGCACAGCGCTGAGGCGTGGGGTCGTGGCCTCTCACTCTGGAGGTGTTCCGTGTCCTTCGACGTACCCAGGACCCTGCTCACTACCGGCACCGCCGAGAGAAATTGAAACACGATTTTCCTCCCATCATATAATTAGTTTGTCTATAGATGGGGTTTTTTGTTGCCTTTTTAACTTCTAAATAAGAAAGGAGTCGAGGGCCTCTCCTACTTGCGTTTCACTTACCCCGTAGTGGCTGCTAGCTTGCTGCCGTGGTGAATCTCTTTAAGGTTTGTTATTCTCACACCAGAACTGTAAAGCCATCCTAAGAGCAATGCAAGTGCTTTTGGAAATAGAGATTATGTTCATACGGATTTAAATTTGATTCATAGTATCTTAATTTATTGTAGCTTATTACTGAGAATTTTAAATTATTTCACGTGTAACTGATTTGTCCTTCTCAGGTGTATTTCATTAAAGAACACAATATTGTTGCACCATATAAAATAGAAAGGGTAAGTACAGCTTTTCATTTATTCCTAGCACTTTATATAGGGTTTTTAATCCATAAGTTTTTGTGACTTTATTAACACCTTTCATCGAATAGGAGAACAATCTAGAGTGTTTAAAAGCTTGTTACCAGCAGTGATAACAAAATTACCCAAGGGAGCCACAGACTTTAGTCCAAGAAATTTCAATGAACTTTTTGATTTAAAAAATAAGTGTGTCTAATGGGGGGGAGAATAAAGATTAAATTATTAGATTAGAAATTGAAATCAGAACATGTGTCATTTATACGATTATTTGCTGACTATGTTTTTTAAAATGTTGGAGAAATACGTGTAGGTCATAAAATACCCTTGAGAGCTCAATAATAATTTATAAATTGTCTTCATTGCAAGACGCCCTGAGTCGATTTGCATACAGTTCCGGCTTTCCCGGCGTCACATTAACCCTTCCCTGCGTCACTGAATTCTTGGGTGTCAGCTTAAGATGCAGTGAAGGGGGAACTCCTCCCCCAAGAGTTTTTACAGGACCTGCCCTCGGGCCGGCACCCTGCCCGCAGACACCTCCGTGCATGGGCAGAGCCACCCACTCGGAGCAAACGGCCCCACAGGCTGGTCTCAGCCAGCGCCTGGGAGCTTGGAGGCTACAGGCTGCCACTCTGGGGTTCATGCACCAGAAGCCCTGGCGTCCGCTGGTCAGAGGTGTAGACATGAGCTTGAATCACTCTCCACGGTGCTGAAGGATAGTTCCTCATTGTGCAGGGGCGTCCCTCGCCCTGCGGATGTAGGCCTCCTACTCACTGTTCCCCCCAGTGCTGAGTGGTACCTCCGTACATTGGGGTGTAGGAACCCCCCACCTCCACTGCCCGGGGCACTCTCCCTCCCATTGCTCCCCTGACACCCACCTGAAGTGCAAAGCTGTTCGTGGTGCATCGAGACATCCCATAAAAGGGGAGGAGCTTCTGCCAGAAGCAAAGAGGCGCTCTTTGGTTCCAGCATAAATTAGAACAGCCAACGATTGTCAGGTGTAAAACGGAGAGGGATAGTGTCACTGGGGACCATGAGAGATGGCAGAATAGGAAGCCCTCGCTCCTCTCATGGAGACGCTGATTCAGCCAGTGATACGTGGACCACCAATGCTTTTCGTGACAAACCTGGAAACCAGTTCAGAGGCCCTGCACCCCAGGTTAGCACGAAATCAGCCCCGTTGAAGCCGATGGGGGCGTTTGTAACATTCTTTCAGTAGAGTCCCGGCCCCAGGACCCTACCCCGTGATGGGAGGGAGCTGCCAGCTCCTCCCGGGAGAAGAATGGACCGTGTGTCCAATGTTCTGACTGTTGGAGTGGCTGCCCCAAGGGCTTGGCCTTGGTCTTGCCTGTGTTGGAGCCGTGACAGGACAGGCGTAGCCTCGGTGCCTGGGGCCACCGACAACAAGGGAAGGCTGGGCGTCAGGCTGCGGTCCCCGCAGACAGAGGACAGTGCAGCCCGGCAGACTCTCCCTCAGGGCGAAGAGGAGAGCATGTGACACATCCCATTAGCCGGCACAGTAGATACTCACTGGTCCTCCGAGCACCTAAATGTTTGAAGCAAACACTGACCGAATTGAAGGGAGAAATTGATAGCAGCACAATGATGATAGAAGATCCCAACGCCCCACTTTCTTTTTTTTAATGTTTATTTATTTTGAGAAAGAGCATGTGTGTAGGGGAGGGGCAGAGAGAGAGAGAGAGAGAGAGAGAGAGAGAGAGAGAGAGAGAGAGAGAGAGAATCCCAAGCAGGCTCCACGTTGTTGGTATAGAGCCTGACACGGGTCTCGATCACACGAACCGTGAGGTCATGATTGAGCCACAATCAAGAGTTGGATGCTTAACCGACTGATGCTTAACCGGGTGCCCCTCAACGCCCCACTTTTTAAAAAAATGTTTTTAATTTATTTTTGAAAGAGACAGCGCGAGCAGGGGAGTGTCAGAGAGGGAGAGAGGTACAAAATCGGAAGCAGGCTCCAGGCTCTGAGCTGTCAGCACAGGGTCCGACTCGGGGCTTGAGCCCACAAACCATGAGATCATGACCTGAGCCGAAGCTGGATGCTTAACCGACTGAGCCACCCAGGTGCCCCTCAACACCCCACTTTCAATAATGGGTAGAACATCCCGACAGAAGGTCAGTTAGGAAACAGAGGATCTGAACAATGGTATAGACCAGATGAACCCAAGAGACACACAGGGAACATTTTATCCAACAGCAGCAAAATACACTCTTCTCAAGAGCACAAGGGACATTCCCTAGCATATATCCCGTGTCAGGTCACAAAACGAATCTAAGATTGACGTCATACCAGGTGTCTTTTCTGACCACAGTGGAATAAAACTAGAAATACACAGCAGAAGGAAAATTCACAAGCGTGTGGAAGTTGAGCAATACCAGGAATGACCAGTGAGTTCAAGAAGAAATACAAAGGGAAATTAAAAAATACCTTGAGACAACATCGAAAACAGAACATGCCCAAACTTATAGGATGTGGCAAAAGAGGTACTAAGGGGGAAGTTTCTAGTGATATGTGCCTACAACAAGGGAAAGAAACATCTCAGATTTAAAAACCTAACTATATATTGGGACCTCATCAAGGTAAAAAGCTTCTGCATGACGAACGAGACAATTGGCAAAACTAAAAGGCAACCGACAGAATGGGAGAAGATATTGGCAAACAACACATCAGATAAAGGGTTAGTATCCAAAACCTATAGAGAACTTATTAAACTCAACACCCAAAAAACAAGTAATCCATGGAAGAATGGGCAAAAGACATGAATAGACCCTTCTCCAAAGAAGACATCCAGATGGCCAGCCGACACATGAAAAAATGCTCAACATCACTCATCATCAGGGAAATATAAATCAAAACTGCAATGAGATACCTCCTCACACCTGTCAGAATGGCTGACATTAACACCTCAGGCAACAACAGATGTTGGCGAGGAGGTGGAGAAAGAGGATCTCTTTGCACTGCTGGGGGGACTGAAAACTGGGGCAGCCACTTTGGAAAACAGGATGCACGTTCCTCAAAAAATTAAAAATAGAACTCCCCTGTGATCCAGCATTGTATTACTAGGTATTTATCCAAGGGATTCAGGTGTGCTGTTTCAGAGGGGCACATGCACCCCAATGTTTATAGCAGCACGATCAACACTAGCCAAAGTGTGCAGAGAGCTGAAATGTCCATCGATGGATGAATGGGTAAAGAAGATGTGGTATATATACATATACAATGGAGTATTACTCAGCAATCAAAAAGAATGAAATCTTGCCATTTGCAACTACGTGGATGGAACTAGAGGGTATTTTGCTAAGCGAACTTAGAGGAAGACTTCACTCATATGAGGACTTTAAGACACATAACAGATGAACATAAGGGAAGGGAAACATAAATAATATAAAAACAGGGAGGGGGACAAAAACATAAGAGACTCTTAACTATGGAGAACAAACAGGGTTGCCGAGGGGCAATGGGAGAGGGGATGGGCTAAATGGGTGAGTGGTGTTACAGAATCTACTCCTGAAATCACTGTGGTACTGTATGCTAACCAACTTGGATGTTAATTAAAAAATAAATTAAAAAAAAATTTAAATCTAACTGTTCACCTCGAGAGCGGAGAAAGCACAGCCCACTGAGCCCAAGGTTGGCAGAGGGGAGGAAAGAATAGATGTAGCAGTGATGAATCTGACAGAGTCCGTCCCTGCACCGCCCCCGCCCCCCTGGGCTGTCATTGCGGCGGGGAGGGGCAGGGACCCAGGCACAGCCCCCAGGGGCCCTGCAGATGCTCTTAAAGGAATCCCGCGGGGCTGCTTCTCTTCCTTTGATTGATTTGTTTCCCTTCTCTGTTAGGGCAGAATGGAGTATGTCTTCGAGTTGGACGTTGCAGGGAAGGTGGAAGATGTTGTGGAGACGTTGCTTCAGGTAAACCAGCGCCTTCCTGGGCACAGACTGCAAAGCGAACGTAGGCAGAAACTTAGGGGAAAAATCTGATTAGTACATCTCTCTAAACCATAATTTCTTTCATAACATGAAGCAGATGTACTTGAATATGTTGCTTTTGAAAACCGTTAGGAAGAAGTCACGGACGCATCAGAAGCGATCTTAACTGTTACCGGGACCAGAATGATGGCTGGTTTTCATTGCTTCTAAAGGAAAGATCTTTGTATCATTTTTGAGAAAAAAATAAATACATTCTTGTATTTTTGTAATATTGTAGCTTCACAGAGCATCCTGCCTTGACAAACTTGGGGACCAAACCGCTATGGTAAGAGTTTCGAAAGATCAGTGTCTATTTCATGAATTAAATTGTATTGAGGTTTCGCTCCTAAATCCTTGTTTTTTTTTTAATGGTTCTGTTTTAATAGATAACAGCTATCTTGCAGTCACGTTTGGCTAGGACATCATTTGACAAAAACAGGTAAGTTTCTAATGATCTCGTTCCCGGATCCTAACCGAGCGAGCCTTGAAAATGTGTTTTTTCCAAGGAACTTAATTGTGTCGCCCGTCTGTTGAAAACTTCAAGATTTCCCGCGGCCTTCAGGGTAGAGTCTTACCCTCACGTGGCCTAGGTTCTAGCCCTCATGTGCGCAGTGCCTCTGGTCACTGGTGTCCTGTCTTGAGTTCTGTGCTCTGCGCGTGTGTGCAGACCTGAGCCACAGGGTCTCTTCCCTCGGAGCCGTCGTACATGCTCCCTGTCCTGGAGGGGGCAGCCTCCTTCCTCTTCTGCGCCTGGCTGACTCTTACGTCCCGGTCTGATTTCAGCGTGGCTGTCCCTTGTTCTGGAAAGTCTTTCCTGACCCACCAAGCTGTGATAGGTACCTTACTAAGGTGTCCCACACGGACTGGGAAACTATTCCTACTGGTCCAGTGGCTTTTTTTTCTTTCATTGATCTCTCAGCTCTTCTAAGTATACAACATGTTTCCTGCAAATAATTATGCTTTCTATACGGACCTGCGCTCTCACTGGTTCTGCCTTCTCTCAGTAGATGTGCATCTCCTCTCTGATTCCCGGAACTGTGTGATCACTCTTGACACTGGCAGGTTCAAGGCCTCACACTTGATTTTCCTCTTCAGTTCATGTCTTCACTATTGGCCTTATGCTGCACTTTATATCAATTTAGAAACAGCCTGTCAAGTTCCGTGAGAGACAGCCCGCCGAGATTCTGATTGGGATTGCAGTGACTCGCTCATTTAGTTAGCCCGTCCTTAATGTCTCCCTTATGATCGTCTCTGGAAAGGTCTTTCCTCTCTCGTGTTAGATTTATTCTGAGGACTTCATATTTTTGATGAGGTTGTAAATGATGTCCTAAAGAAGTCCCTTCCTGTTCGGTGCTGATGAATAGGGTGCAGTGGGTTTTTGTATCTTCAGTTTGTTGCTAAACTTCGTAATCAGTTCCGTGCACTTTATGTGCAAATTCCTTAATATGTACAAAATCTTATAAATTATTACAGCCCCTGTTCACTAAATATCACCTTTATTTTAGATTCGTGTTTTTGATTTCTGCATTTGTAATCACTCCAGCTTAGGACAATGTAGGAAGTACTGGTTGAATAGATTGATTTATGGATTATGATGTACCAGGTTTTTGCTAGAAGCTTATGTTTATTTAAAAAAATTTTTTAACATTTATTTAATGTTGAGAGACAGAGAGAGACAGAGCACGAGCAGGGGAGGGGCAGAGAGAGAGAGGGAGACACAGAATCCGAAGCAGGCTCCAGGCTCTGCGCTGTCAGCACAGAGCCCGGTGCAGGGCTTGAACTCACAAACTGCGAGACCATGACCTGAGCTGAAGTTGGAAGCTTACCCAACTGAGCCACCCAGGCGTTCCAAGAAGCTTATGTTTATAAATGAGATTAGTTTGTAATACTCTGTTTCATTGCGTCTTTGTGAGACTTGTGACCTGACACTACATTTTAGAGTGTTGAAGCACTTGCCAGGAAAGGCACATGGCCAGTTTCTCCGTTTATGTTTGTTTGCTTCTTTTTCTGTTTCATCTCCATAGCATTGATTTTCTTTCTGTTTCAACACTTGCAGGATATTTTAGGTAAATGGATTGCCAGGGGAAGAATAGCTTCCATTTCAGGAAGAAAAAGGCATAAGAAGAATTAGCCTCTCTTGACCTACTTAGAACGCATAATTCTTCTGAGTAGCGATTTTTTTTCAGTCTTGGCCATCAGCATTGCATTCATTTTAAAAAATGGCTCACTGTGGAGGTTTTAATTTAATCCAGTCTCCAGAATGTTAGGCTGAGGAATTTGGAGAAGAAACTTCTGCTATAAAACAGAGTATTCCAGTTCGGTCCGCCTCCTCTCAGAGAATGGTAACCCTTGGCCAAAATAGGCTTCCATCCTAGTTCCGAGGAAATACTTTCTTACTGAAGAAATAAAGGGTAACTGTATTTATTTCTCTCTACTGTTCCTTCTGAAAACTTTGAAATTCTCAGGCTGGGAGAATAACATAATGAACAGAGAGGCCCTGTGAGTCACCAAGTGTTAGTTTGTTAACATTTTGTCAGATGTGCGTTGGTTCTCGCATGGTCTGTGTTTGTGTGTGTGTGTGTGTGTGTGTGTGTCTGATATTTATATTCCCTTTATACTTACATACGTGTATATACACATAAGTCATGCATACCTGTACATAAATGTTTGTGTTCTATATAAAATACATTCTTTTTCAGAATCACTTAATATTACATTGCAAGTTGTGACACTTCACCCATGACCGTCTCAGCCGCGTCTCTGGTGAGGATATTTCCTGGCATCCTCCATGTCATTACCGCACTCAAGTAGCGATTGTTCTAGAGACCACGTAACTTATAGTTTCATATTCCAGTTTCCCCCGTACGAACCCCAAACATCCCCTGAAAGTCTTTTACTTTGGACTGATTTGGGGTGTAAAGGAAGGTGTGACGAGAGCACACAGAGTCTGCAGCCCACCGGTTTCCCGTGTTGTGATATGTCTAGTCTGTCGATGTCGCCATATTTGGTGGGACGGACTCCTAGATTTGTGATTTTTTTTTGATACTATTTAAATTTTATTTTCCAATTATTTGTTACTGATATGCAGAAATACAGTTTTTTGTTGTTGTTTCTTGTTTTGTTTTTTACATCCACCTTGTATCCTGTGACATTTCCAGGTTGACTCATTAGTCCTAGTGGGTTTTTGTAAATTGCCTAGTCCTCTATAGATCCATAATCGTTGAATCTGTGAATAATGACAGTTTCACAGAAATGCTATGGCTTTTCTTTCTGCATTTTGCCTCATGTACCATTTAATGAGTAGATGTGGTGGGACACATCCTGCCCTGTTCTTGATCTTACCCGAAAAGGGTTTGTTTCACCGCTAAAGAATGAGGCTAGCTGTAGGTTTTTTATAGATGCCCTTCATCAGAATGAGGAAGCTCCGTTTTATTCCTGGTTTGCTGAGAGTATTTTCAACCACAAGTTTAGAGTTTTGTTAAATTATTTTCTCCTGCCTTCTTGAAATGATTGTTTTTTTCCACTTTATTCTGTTAATGTTGTGAATTACATTGATTCATTTTTTTCCCCAATGTTAAACCAACCTTTTTCATGGGATAAATCCAACTTGATCATAGTGTATTCTCCATTTTATGTTACTTGATGTGAGTGGGCTTGCTTTGCTAGTGTTTTGTAAAGGATTACTGCGTCTGTGTTCATGAGGGGTACTGCTCCGTAAACCTTCAATGTATCTGTCAGGATGTGCCATCAGGGTTGTATCAGCCTCATCAAATGAGTTTAGCAATGTTCCTTCATCTTCTGTTTCTAAGTGAGCGTGTGTCAGATTGTATTTCTTCCTTAAGATTTTAATACGATTTATTGGTGAAGCCACAAAGGCCTGAGGGTTCTTATTTACTTAGTTTATTTACTAGACATGAGACTGTGTATGTTGTCTGTTACTTCCTGTGCCTGTTTTGGTTAACTGTGTTTTTCAAAGATTTCTCCACTTCATGGCACATTGGTACGAAGTTGTTATTGTCCTGTTAATGTCAGCGAGATCTGTAGTGATGGCTCCTCTTTCATTCCTCATATGGAAGCTGTGTGTTTTCTCTCTTCTTTCTTTGCCCGCTCTGCTACCGCTTTGTCCGTTTTAACCTTTCCAAGAACCAACTTTTGACTCTTGATTTTTCTCTACTTGTCTATTTTATGTAAAATTGATTGCCACTCTTCTGATTTCCTTCCTTCAGCTTCCTTTGGGTTTAACTGTTCTTTTTCTAGCTCCTTACAAAGATCAGATCACCAATTTTAGACCTTCTTTCTGTAATTACATGTAAATTGGCCTCTAAGCATGGCTTCAGCCGCAACCCACTCGTTTTACGTTTTCACTGTCATTACTGTAAAAATATTTTGTGATTTCCTGTGCCGTTTCTTCGGTGACCCATGGGTTATATAGAAGTATGTTGTTTAACTTCTGCCTATTTGGGGGTTTTGTTATTATTTTATCATTACCGACTTTTAGTTAAATACCATCTTGGTTCAGAGAATATGTTCCATACGTGTCCAGCCTTTTGATAACTGCTAGAGTTGTTTCCAGCCCAGCATATGGTCTGTCTTGGTGAATGTTTGTTTTGTCCCTGAAAGGAAGTGTGAGGTGTGCGGGGCAGTTGTTGAATATAGCGCTCCCTAAATGCCGTTTGGTTCCACCTGCCTGATGATTGTTTTGATCATCTGTACTTGTCAAGATTTTTTGATTTGTTTTATCAGTTACCAAGAGAAGGGTGTTAAAATTGCCAGCAATGACTGTGAAATTATTCCCCTCCCATTTCTGTCAATTTATGGCTTGTATATTATGAAGCTCTGTTGTTAGGTTCACATACATTTAGACGTGTAATGTCTGCTTTTTAAAAAATAGTTTATTTACTGTTTTGGCAGAGTGACAGAGAACTTGATGAGTGGGAGAAGGATAGAGAGAGCGAGAAAGAGATAGAAAGGGGGTGGAGGAGAGACAGAGAGAGAGAGAGGATCCCAAGGAGGCTCTGCAGTATCAGTGCAGAGCCCAACACAGGGCTCAGAATCATGAGCCATGAGATCATGACCTGAGCCGAGATAGATGCTCAGCCAATGGAGCCACCCAGGCTCCCCTAGATGTGTAATGTATTTTTTTTTAACGTTTATTTATTTTTGAGAGAGAGAAACAGAGCATGAGCAGGGAGGGGCAGAGAGAGAGGGAGATACAGAATCTGAAGCAGGCTCCAGGCTCTGAGCTGTCAGCACACACTGATGCGGGGCTTGAACTCATGAACCGGGAGATCATGACCTGAGCCGATGTCGGACGCTTAACTGCCTGAGCCCCCCAGGCGCCCCATGTCATGTCTTTGTGATGCCCTGAGCCCTTCGTCATTGTGAGCTATCCCTCCTGACCATTCTGTCTTGAAGTCTGCGTTGTCTTCTCTGAATCAGCCGCATCAGTTTTCTCGTGTGGTGCGACTGCGTGCACGGTGTGTCCTGTTTTGTCCTGCTCTTAACCTGCCTGTGCTTTCATTCCATTTCCAAACAACATGTACTTTATACAGTTCAGTCTTGCCTTTCATATAGTCTGACAACCTCTCCTTAATTGAGATGCTTAATTCATTTATAGTTAAGTATTATTAAGATGGTCACTTTCAAACCCACCATCTCAGGATTAGCATTCCATTTGTTCTTGACTTTTCTGACTCTCCATTCTTGCCTTCTTTTGGGTAAGTATAATATTTTTACGTATTCCATCTTATCTACTGCCTTGACTTTTTAAGTTCTGCCACTTTGTATCATTTTTAGTCCTTGCTCTAGAAATTACAGCAGGCACGTTGAAACATGGTGTGCCTTCAGTAATAATATCACGCTCCTCTACAACAATATAAGATCATTACAGCAGTCTATTTCCACATAGCCTCTGCTGCCCATTGTGATCTTGTGGCCTTATATTAAATTTCTACATATAGCATGAAGCCCATAACACAGTGTTCTTATTTTTGCTTCAGAAAAAAAAATCATTTGCTTTTTAAAAGAACTTAGGTACGTACATGTGTGTATGTAAACTAAATATACAGAAAAAGAAAGTCTGTTCCAGATACTCAGATATTTAAACAGTGACTCTTTCTACAGCCCCAGTGTGTTTAATCTGGTGTCGTTTCTCAGCTTGAAGAACTTTCTGTCACATTTAATAGTGCAAGTCTGTTCAGTGATTTCTCTAAGCATGGGTCTGTCTGAAAATATCTTTATTTCCCCTTCATTTCTGAAGGGCATTTCTTAAAATTTATTTTTATTTATTTATTTTAAATAGTTTATTGCCAAGTTGGTTTCCATATAACACCCAGTGCTCTTCCCCACAAGTGCCCTCCTCTACGACCATCACCCCCCCTTCCTTTTCTCCCTCCCCTTTAGCCCTCAGTTTGTTTTCAGTATTTAGGAGTCTCTCATGATTTGTCTCCCTCCCTCTCCCTTACTCTCTTTCCCCCTTCCCCTTTCCATGGTCCTCTGTTAAGTTTCTCCTGTTCTCCTGTTAGACCTATGAGTGCAAACATATGGGATTTGTCCTTCTCTGCCTGACTTATTTCGCTTAGCATGACACCCTCGAGGTCCATCCACTTTGCTACAAATGGCCAGATTTCATTCTTTCTCATTGCCATGTAATTCTCCATTGTATATATACCACATCTTCTTGATCCATTCATCAGGTGATGGACATTTAGGGTCTTTCCATGATTTGGCTATTGTTGACAGTGCTGCTATGAACATTGGGGTACATGTGCTCCTATGCATCAGCACTTCTGTATCCCTTAGGTAGATCCCTAGCAGTGCTATTGCTGGGTCATAGGGGAGTTCTGTTGTTAATTTTTTGAGCAGCCTCCACACTGTTTTCCAGAGCGGCTGCACCAGTTTACATTCCCACCAACAGTGTAGGAGGGTGCCATCTCTCCACATCCTCGCCAGCATCTGTAGTCTCTTGATTTGTTCATTTTAGCCACTCTGACCGGTGTGAGGTGGTATCTCAGTGTGGTTTTGATTTGTATTTCCCTGATGATGAGTGACACTGAGCATTGTTTCATGTGTCTGTTGGCCATCTGGATGTCCTCTTTGGAGAAGTGTCTATTCATGTCTTCTGCCCATTTCTTCACTGGATTATTTATTTTTCAGGTGTGGAGTTTGATGAGTTCCTTATAGATTTTGAATACTAGCTCTTTATTCGATAGTTATTTGCAACTATCTTTTCTCATTCTGTCAGTTGCCTATTAGTTTTCTTGATTGTTTCCTTTGCAGTGCAGAAGCTTTTTATCTTGATGAGGTCCCAATAGTTCATTTTTGTTCTTGATTCCCATGTCTTTGGGGATGTGTCGAGTAGGAAATTGTTGCGGTTGAGGTCAAGGAGGCTGTTTCCTGCTTTCTCCTCTAGGGTTTTGATGGTTTCCTGTCTTACACTCAGGTCTCTGAATGACATTTTTGTTGCATATGGAATTCTAGGTTGGTTTTCTTTTCACTAATTTAAAGATCTGCGTTCCGTGGTGTGTTGGTGCCCCCCGCCCCCCCCCGCCCCGTGCTGTGCAGTTGAGTCACGTGTCTTTCTGTTTCCTGTATGGAAGGTGTATTTTTCTCTGTCCTCATCCTGCCTGGAGGCCTCAGAGTTTGGAGCTAACATGAGTCTAGAACCGGGGTCTCTCGTCGGCTCTTCAGCGTTCTCTCCCTCAGTATTTCTTCTGCCCCATTTCCAGCCTTTTCCTAGAACTGAGTTATGCCTGTGTCAGTGTGTTTTGTATTTTCCCTCGGCTGTCAGATACTCTGTTCTGTGCTTTTTTTTTTTTTTTCATTTTGTTTCACTTAGGCCACTTTTTGTCCACCCAGTTTCAGCCTGACCAGACTTCTCTGCTGTGTCCGGTCTTTCGTTCAGGTTGTTTAAGTTAAATCTTCATCTCTTCTAACCAGCTTTTTACTTCTGCCGTTTCCTCTTGGTTCTTTCTCCTGGTTTTCTCCTGGTGAAATTCCCCTTCTCTTCACATCTGTTGTTCACCTTCTAGATCGTTAGCATGTTTATTGTCTTAAGTCTCCCTCTGGGGGATCCAACCTCGAGTCACCTTCCATTGACTTCTCTATCAGGAACATGGGTCATATTTTTGGAATTCTTTGTGTTTCCTGTAACTTGTTATCATATGCTGAGTACTGTGGGTTTTTTTTTTAAACATTTATTTATTTTTGAGACACAGAGACAGATTATGAGCAGGGGAGGGGCAGAGAGAGAGGGAGACACAGAATCTGAAACAGGCTCTAGGCTCTGAGCTGCCAGCACAGAGCCCGGCACGGGGCTTGAACCCACGAACTATGAGATCATGACCTGAGCCGAAGTCGGACGCTTAACCAACTGAGCCATCCAGGCACCCCCTGGGTACTGTGTTTTAAAAAGAACTGTAAAGACTGAACCAAATACTATTGACCTCCAAAAGTGGTTGTGCCCTCCTCCTGTCCAGCCTCCTGTGTTGGTGCTCTGACCACGTGCTGACCGTGTGACCCTGACCGAGTGGGGCTAGGCCTTCACTGCGGCTCTCCTCACATCCCCGTCTCTGCTGCCAGCGACGAGACCTCCTTCCAGCAGGGCTGGGGATCTGAGCGCTCCACGGATCCTAGCACCATCCTTGAGCCTTAGAGCTGGGCCACCAGCTTTCTGCCCCACACCCGGTTGACAGCATTCTCCCACCTCTGCTGATGGTCTTGACTCCGCCTCCTGCCTCTCTGAGGACCCGTGTCCACCCTGCCGCCCCCCCCCCCCACGTTGTGTCGAGCACACGTCATGCCCCTGCCCTCCTGCCCGCACTTCTCTCTTGCTCTAGGTTTCTTTGCATCCTAAGCTTTCGGATGGCTTCGTAAAAGGCTTGTGCAGCCCCTCCGGCTGGTTTTTGTGGTTAAGGTGAGAGTTCCGAGGTCCCCTTTACTTCTTAATGAAGCTGAAGTCTGTCCCTCGGGCTTTTGTCCCATTGTTACTTACAGGGGAGATTTTTTTTTTTAATACTTATTTTTGAGAGAGAGAGAGCAAGTGAGCTCATGTATGCACGTGCGCAGGAGAGGGGCAGAGAGAGGGAAGGAGACAGAGGATCCAAAGCAGACTCCACGCTGTCAGCACAGAACCCTACACGGGGCTCAAACCCACAAATCGCGAGGTGATGACCCGAGCCGGAGTCAGATGCTTAACCTTACTCTGAGTCACCGAGGCGCCCCAGGGGAGACTGATTTTTATCCCAGTTATTTTTACTAAGGAACTGCTTTAAAATATCGATGACGTATTCCCCCTTTATTATGTTTTAATTAACCAAACAGAAAGAAAATGGGCTTTTTTGACCCATTAAATAATTTAGGAGTGGGTAGTGGAAAAACCATCTCTGACTGTTTTTCTGCAGTAAATCCACAAAGCACCTTGGAAATGACATGCAAGTGACCCTAAGACACACCCCTGGCCTTCTGAAGTAGAGTGCGGGATGAGCTCTGCCCTGCCAGAATGGCCACCAGGACTATAAAAATAGTTCTTGTGGCACAGAAGTAGAAAAGTATGTTAAATCTAAGAATCGTGTCAGGGCACCTGTGTGGTTTAGTCAGTTGAGCACCTGTTTGCGTTCTGGTTACGATCCGTGGCTGTGGGATCGAGCCTTGCATCAGGCTCTTTGATGACAGCGCTGACTCTGGTTGGGGTCCTGTCTGTCTCTCTCCGCCCCTCTCCCGTGAGCTCTCGCTCGCTCTCTCTCTCTCTCTCTCTCTCTCTCTCTCACAAAATAATAAACTGAAAAGTAATCGTTTCAAGGCAAGTTTATGTTGGAAGAAGAGTTGAGATATACAGGATTATTTAGTATCATTTACTTGTCTGTTTTCTATGATACATAAGCTCTTTTTTGTTGTTTTTACGTTTTCATGATGCCATGTAAAAGAATGTCAGCTTTTTGTTTGT